>VZRX01022221.1:243-81086 GCA_013398075.1 Notiomystis cincta | reverse complement strand
TAAAATACATTATATTTTATATAAATTCTAATAAATTTTTCCTTCTGCAGATCATTCATGGAAGTCTTTTTTTATTCTTACATAATGTCTTAGAAGATAAATATCATTAGTATCTTTTGTCTGATAGTTGGCACTTTGTCATTCAGTCTTAAATGAAGCTTGTGGGCTAAGTTGATTCCTCTGCTTCCACACTTCTGACATTGTTAGATTGGATTGGGAAGTGTAGGTACAGAATAATTCACTGAGATGTTCTGCTCACTTGTCCAAGTCAAAGGACATCATCTGAAAAGCTCCTCTGCACAAGGCTTGACACAGCCCATTTTTCCTTAGCAGTATCAAGCTGTGTCATCTGAGCCACAACAAAGCTTCCACTAAAGATAAAATCCCTTAGTCTGTGTTCTATTCCAGAGACCTTGCTTCTTCTCTGCCTGCTGAATCTACACTGCAGCCAAAGAAATTGGCTTTTTTTGGCATGGCCATCCCTCAACAGCGATGGAAGTAGAATTCTGTGGTTCTGTATTTGGGAAAACACTGAGAAGTGGGTCTCACTGCACATTTCCTCCCTTCTGGGGTTTATTATCCTTCCCTTTCTGTGTCATCTGGCTGCAGTATAATTGTGTAACCCACAAAGTGAGCAAACTGCTGTTGCTATCAGTGTAAGTTCACCTTTGTATATTTAGGTTCTCTTACCACTGATTCTCTCTTGCAGCTGTTTGTGGATCCTCCATGGATTACTTTTATTTGATGCAATTTTAAGGCTCATTGTCTTAATGTCTCATTTTTCCCCAATATTTTTTCATATTTGGTAGCTCTTGATCTAATGTCTGAAAAATTATGAATGAAGTCTAGACAACCTTTGTTTTCAGTTTTTACCAGCTGTAAAAACTGTTGCTTTACTACCTTGCCATATTTTGCCTAAAAATACCCTTTACTGTAAGTGCTTACAACCAGCACATCACCACCTGTCAGGACAGTGAAAGGCAGAGGGAAATTAATGTCTGCTTAGAGAGCACAACACTGGCATTGCCACTTGCATTAATGTCTCACTAAGCAAATGCCTGCTTGTATTAGTTGGCTTAGTCCCTTCAAAATCCAAAAACCCTCAGCGTTTTGAACAGAAAATGGATTTCTGTCAGGTCTGTTTTCAAGAAGCAATTTTGTGTTTATTGGTTCTGTTTGTCTGAGTTTTTTAGCTGTTTATCAATCTCAGCAAAGGTACCATAGGCAAGAGGAGGATGACTGCTACTTCCTCATTGCCGGGAGATCCAGTGTTTCCAGAGTCAGTGGCTAAATTCCTCACTAACACAGGACACCGAGTATGTGCTCTCCTAAAGCACTTACAAGCTGAACAAAATCGATTTGACCCACTGCTTGAGACCTGAAGGACAATGCAATTCACTGAACTCAGAAGGCTATTTACACAAAATGTGATAACAACTTCTCTTGCTGAACCCATAAAAAACTCCTGTACTTAGGCCAGTGACCAAATGACAATGGGACTGTGTCTTTTGGCAATCTGATGCCAAAGTAATGTCCCTGTAAACCTGCCACCATAAGTAGCATAGTTTAGAGATTGTTAAATAAACAAATAAATGTATAAGGGGAATGAAGAAGCAGTGATAAAGAGCTAACCCTAGTACTTGTGAAGGCAAGCTATAGACATGGAAATGACATTCCCCCACAGGTCTCTGCATCCACATCAGATGGGGGGCTGACACTTCTGTCAGAGGTTTGCCCCTGGATGCTGCTAAAGATCCACAGTCCGTGTCTGGCTTGAGCTGGGCCTTAGGGAAGCTCTGCTGAGCTCTGCTGGCTCGGATGGATCAAACTCGGGCAGACGCTGCAATGGCACTTTGGGCAGAGAGAACCAGGCCACACTGATTTACAAGTTCACTACAACCTTAAGGGAGGCACCTGTAGAGTTTTAAAGAGATCTTCTCAGACAGAGCCCTGTACCACCGTTTGCCACAAAGGCTGATTCATATTCCTATGGAAGAGAATGGATCTTTGTGATTGACTTCATCTGGGCAAGAACGGCTCCTATGTTATTCACTGACTCATGTCCTATTCTGATATTTCTCTTCCTCTTTTTCCCCAATTACAAAGAAAGAAACACAGAGTGGGACTTGGACAAGGTATGTCATGTTGTGCTTTGAAACCAGTAAGCATTACACTTTGTACTGCTTCATACTGCTTAGGCACATCCTCTAGGATGGTTTCACAAAGAAATTCATCAGTGCAGAAACTGCAATCCTTCCAAAACCCTTGACAGTCTTGAACTCTCATTTCATTTCAATGACAAGCATAATTCTATCTTTTCCCTGCCTCCTACAAGATACTGTAGGCATATTCAAAACCAAACAGAAGCAAAAATCATATTAATCAACATGTTGCCTACTTGAAATGCTGAGTCAGTCTAACTGTCCACCCCTCTCCAATTACTCCCAAAAGCCAGAAAGAGATTGGAGATGAGATTTCCTAGTTTGTGAGGTGATTTAACATATTAAAAACAACTCAACACTGAGAGCTTGACAAAGCCCCACACTTAAACACTGGCAGGCCAAGGCTTGCTCTGTGAATCCTGGAAGAAGGGTGGCAAGAAGCTGAGAGGGCATCAGGAATCAATAGGGAAGTGGAAATGAAAGGCTGAGTATGAAAAAAGGCAAGAGAAGAGAACTGAACTCACAAGTAAAAGGAAAAAAATTATCTATGTATAATCTGAAGATTCTAAGTCTGCTCTAAACCCACATCAAATGCAGTGCCTGGTGTGTGGCCACAGCTGTTGGCTTTCATTCCTTGAAAACAAATGTTTGTATCTGACAAAGAATAAACCCCAATACAGATGAAAGCTGCTAACAGCCCTGGGTTTAGTAGGTTTTAAAGTGATGAGCTGCAAAAAACCATATTCTTCAAAATATGTATGACACAAAGTTCTGCAGAATCTTTAGCATGCACGGTCTCAAAGGCTCCAACTGAGAGAATGTGAAGATTTTAGTGCTTCCATATGCTCTTCCAGCACTATGCTACATACAATCATTTCTGGAAAAAAAGCAGTCCTTAAGCATGTGATGAAAGTGATGAAATCCCTCAAGAGAAAAGCTAAACATACAAACATATGGAAAACATGACTAGTAAACAATCCACAAGATGAAGATTTTCCTCATTAAGCATTCACAAAATAATTCAGGAGAACAAAACTGTAAAATTCAAAGTCTGTTGTAAAACAGTTTGCAAACAAAATAAAAAGATAAACCAGTGCAGCAAATGGTTTGCAAGGAACTGTTTGTTTACAACAGTACTTGTAAAATCCAATTCCTGCTTTACCCTTCTTGAAAGTTATTTCTGAAAAGTATTTGAAAGCAATAATTTGTTCTCTCTGCCTACTAGAATTTGCTTTGAACACCTTTTCTATGCTCCTGAAGTACACGAGCCCTTCCTCAGTGACGTAGCATCTGTGCTTTTGATTTCGCAGTTCCCACAGAAGTGAAGACACGCTTAATGAACTCCACTGAAACGAACCTAAGAATTTAAAACTAAGCATTTGTGCAGTATTGACATAATCCTGTACAACCATGTTATCAAGAACTGCCATCTAAAGTCTTCTCGTTACATAAACACAACCTACAAATCCACTAACTCTTGTGAAGACATTTTATGAAAACAAGCAAACAGCCACTTTTTTTCTCCATGGGTTAACTTGGGGACTTGTCTTTGCTCTTTCATACATCTCATATTTGGAAGGAGAGGGTAGATAATGTTAGATTTTTTGTGTTTTGTCAAAACTTCAAACAGCTTTCTGAAAAGCATTCCCTTGAGATTTGCTCAAAGAGATCCTTGCACTGTAATTCCTCTCTTTTGCTGGGAGTGTAATCAGCAGACGAATTCAGGAAAGCATTTAAACATGCACCTCTGTGAAAACGTATGATAATGTGTATGTTGCCTGTACTACTCAGTGAAGACAGACTATGGTCAGTAATTTGGGAAAAAAAGAGTAAGATTCTGAAACGAGAAGACAGAGATATGAAAGGTGTGGAAGTAAATAAAAAGCAGAAGGAGCAGAGTAGCAGCTGGAATAGCTGACAAAGTAACTTGAGGGAGTTACGCTTCAAGGAAGGAGGTGAGGACAGCAAAAATAATGAAATAAGAAAAGGTGGTGCAGGGTTATGAAAAGGGAGTGGGAAGGGTGTAGTAAAGGAAAAGTCTGATCACCAGCAAACCCTGAAAACATTAAATCAGGGCAAAAAAATTAATTGAAAATACTTTTATTGTCTATTATGTGGAAGGAGTGGTGAGCCTGTGCAAACTGAGTGCCCCTTCTCTGCTGTAGTTTGGTAAACGAAATTCCAAAATTAAGAGACTAACAGTTAAAGGCTGACAGCTCACTGGCCTCCAGCAGGCAGAGGGAAACGAAGCTGCTGTTCCCTGCCACAAGCGAAAGCAGTTCACCATTTCTAGATGGGTTCAAGCATTCATCCACAACCAACGCTGACCCATGACTTGTACCACTACCAAGTAAAAATATGACCATCATCTTTGATTTAGATGTAGTACAGGCATTAAATTACTTTAAAACTGTTGACAGTGAGCTCTTTCACAGTGAGAACCTGAATCAAGTCATTACAAAAACAGCTTACCAAAGCATAACTCAGTGCAGTCCTCTCTGCTCTCTGTCCTTACTTTCCATAGATATATAGACCATCAGAACAGAAGAACAAAAGGCAATGACAAAAAAATTGGAAGTATATTTCATAGCAAAACACTACATGATTTCATGAGCATCACCTTCCAGACAATTCTGAATCCTCCGAAAGATGAAATGCTGTTTCACGGACACAGAGCATTGTTCTCCTTTAAAATGGTATTTAGAATAAGGAAATTAGATTTTTATAAGAGAGGTTCTTACTCCAGTTGAAAGAGTTTTTTTGAGATACGTGCATACAGATCAGTTCACCCACTTTTTAAACCCACAATTTCTCATACTTGACAAAACATCCAAGCTCCAAATCACTCAACTCTAAGATTCGAGACTTTATCTCCAGCCTCTTGGCAACCCTGACCATAGCACAAGAACGTATGTGGAAGAACAGAAGATCTACAAGATGGAATTCTCAGCAACGTGATAAATGATGAGCCAATCGAGAAAATTTTCGAGGCTTTATTAACAAAAGCCAACTAAATAACAATAAAGACCCGAAATGGCGAGCTGCCGAAGCTGGGAGGCAAAGGGGAAGGAGGTGCTGGGTTCATGACCACCAGAGATTGGGGCCAGAGGCTCAGGCAGGAGGCGGGAGCTCCCGGTTTCATACCCTTGGGAGGGGTGTGCCCCATGCAGTTGTTCCCGCCCATCTCCGCCCACTGCATTGATCTTGATTGGCTCGCGTGTATCTGGGGGAACTGGTTGGGCGGTTCAGAGCCAATGGGATCAATGGATTTATCCCCTTAAGTTAATTTGGAGCCCAGTGCTCCCCCTCCCCTTAGCCTCAGCTTCTAGAATCTTCCCCTGGGCGCCATCTTGGCCCATTCAACTAAATATAACATTTAACTACATTAATATATTAATATTTTACAACTATACAAAAACTCATTTCAACAGTTAGAACGACAACAATTTCACTCTGAAGTAAACTGTCACCCCCAACCAAAACATAAAGCCATACATTAACTTTCTGGACAAAACATAACACAATCATATAAATTCATTAACTTGGGAACAACTTAACTAATACAAAAGTCAACCCTAATCTTATTTATGACAGCAAGAACATCCCTTAATCCAGTTTTACACAGGAGCAAGCCAAGTCAAAAAGCTGAAAACATGAACACAGGATACTCCATCAATATCCTTCACTACTTGGTAGTGTTTTATAGGACTGTGCTGGCTTCTTAACCACGCTCCAGCACCAGCAGCCTCTGTCTCATCGGGGCATTGTTGTAGTGCTTTGTTTTCCATACACTTTGTCTCCAGGTGCTCCACAGAGAATAGATGTCTGCTAGGTCTATCAGCTCAAGGTATTCAGATACCTTAATATATATCCAGGTGCCTTGCTAGGATTTCTAATGAACTTGGTTACAGCTTCAGGTAAGTAAAAAAACTGTGATAATTTACTATAAAGGAGAGTGTTTTGTGCCTTGATGTATTCCTGTCACAAGCTCAGTTTCTGCTAATGGGAACTTGCCCTCTAGTTGTTCAAAAGGCAGAGATGTTGCATTTTGACAAAGGCAGATCAAAAATGGAAATAGTGATTTTTAAAGTAATTTTTTTATCTAGTGAACATCACAGAAGATAAACTTTGGAATATTGCTTAAACACATGTGTTATGTAGCAGCACACCGGATGGTTTTTGTTAGTTCCTCTGTGTTTTCTAACAAAAAGAAAGGGAGAGGCAGTGGGAAGGGTCATTCAGTGTGCCCTTCAGTACGAACACCTAACACAGTTACCAAAAATTAGGCGTTTGTCTTTAGTTCTTTCTAACTATCAAGATCTGCTATGGCAGAGTTACCACATCTCCAGTGCTTCTCAGCAAAAACTGTACAATCTTTGTACACACCCATGCTTTCAATCTCAGCTAGCAGATATTTGTTTCAAATCTGTAAGTTCTGGTTTTTCCAATAGGGTCTCGTATCCCGCAGTATTTGTATTTCATTACAGGGCTATGGCATTTACTACTGATACTGTGCAAGTAGACCTCTCTTGAAAACAGTAACATCTAAATTAAGAGCTAAAGTAATAATTACTAAAGTTAAATAAGAAGAAAATAAATTGAAAAAAAAATTGCTTATATTTCTTTTGCCACTTTACAGAAACAGAAATGGCTGAAGCAATAGAACGGCCTTATGAAGTCATCTGGCTGGAAGTATTGGGCCCATGGATCTGAGATCTGTATTACACCAGAGCAGTGAAATGCTGGAGCAGCAACCTGGGAGTTCGGCATTCACCTGCACATTCATGAATCATTAAACTGAACTTCTGAAACATCCTCATTTAGAAAGCCTGTCCCTTGGAGCCATTTATGGATTCAGAGAAAATGAGTTATGATTATGAATAGCACAGGGAAGAAAGAAAGGAAGAACACAGTAAGTTGAAACAAAGGAATGAGTCAACACTGGGGAAAAGAAGACTAATATTGGAATTAACAACTTAAAGAAGAAAGAAATACAAAATGTGAAAAAACTTTTAATCACTTCAAGAACAGAAAGAAGTAACGCTGGTGTCAGTTAATGGAGCTGTCCCAGCAATGATTACCACTGAGTCTGTGGGAACTGCTTCAGAATGAGGAATATCCTCCAGGATACTGAACTAATCAAAGGGCAAAATCAAATGCACTGTGTTACACTCAGCCATGCTACACTAAGATCTTTAACTCAATGAGTAATGTTAAACACAGCCTTGAAATACAAAATCTGCCCTAACAAAACCAGATATACCCAAGCTAATGTAGCATTGCCTCACTCCTCAAGAACTCTTTAACTACAACTACCTCTTAGTTATTGTTCTTAAGAAGCATTTTCCATTTCAGCTAAATTGTCTTACCAATCTCTTTCTAATACCAGAAGTCCCTTACAGTACAGGAAAACATTAGAGAACAGTAGAAAGATTCCTTTGGCAAGTTCTTGTCTCTTAAAAACATCACAGTTTTGTCTGGTTTAATCTTTTGTTAGCATTCTTTCGGTAGGATTTTTTAACACGCTGCATTTGAGTAGAGGCCTTGAAGATGAAGAACATTTTATCACATCAAAGGAATTCTCTCCCTTCTGCTAAAAATTACACTGCTAAATTTAGATTATGCTGTAGCAAGAATGAGGTATGTTTGAACTGAAATTCTGAAGTGACTAACCACTGCTGGACGCTTTATTCACTTATTGTGGCACACTATTTTCCAACCAAATTCAGCTTAGAGAAAAATAAGAAATATCACAAAAACTTACACTAGAAAACAGCCCCTGACTACGCTGGATCTAAACCTTTTTTGTGCCTATTAGTGTACCTAGCACAGGTTCTACTAAGTATGGATACACGATTGCCTTTAAAGTTTGTATTTTTGGGTTATGTTTAGACTTTAAACCAGAGAGCCCCTTCTAAAATAAGAGTTAAATATAAGTACTTTTAGGACTTTGAAGTAAAATTTTATTTTCTAACATAGTATTGGTTCTATTTTTTGTTCCTTTCTGTCAACATCCATTCCCTGAATATTCCTCTTCCTAGAATTTGTCCCTTCTCTGTGCTTATCAGCGTCCCTTACTGTGTGTATAATTTCTGCACTGTTCATTATCTGATTCTTCAAGAGTCACAGTATTTGTAAGGTTTTTCATTCCTAATCCATCTTCCTGTCCCTTCACTTTTCTCAGCCAGTACCTACTATCTAGTATACTTCCCTCTTTGCTGATTATAGAAAAATGCAATTCTAAATTAATCTACCTTACAAACTAAGTACTTCTAAGATTCAATTTCCTCAATATAAATGTTAATAATTTTAATATGTAAAAGTGCTACTTTTCAGTAAAGAGCTTTTAAGGTTTCCAAATCCACTTTCTATTCATGTGGATTTTACACTGCAGTCACAAACTCACAAACTACCAAATATTCATTTTGTTTTCTACAGCCAGATGGAGTTGCTTCCTATGTACTTATTTAATGAATTTCACTATTAATTAGAATAGTTTGCTAGTGGTGGTCAATAAGCATTTTGGATATTTACAGAGGAAGTATCATGAAGAACAGCCACAAACTAAAAGGACAGAGTGAGAGAAAAATCTATAAGGCTTTATTTGTTTAATTAGCAATGATGTCATAATCTTCACAGAACATGAATGTTTCTAGTACCTAGTAATTTATGCCCCCTCACCCCTCCCAGTAACTATCTCGCTCTCATAAGCAAAGATCACTTCAAGTAAAATCACAGTTAAAGAACAGTTTTTAAAAAAAATTTTAGACCAGAGATGTGTATGGACTTGTGGTTTGGGAGGAGAATCCAAAGCAAAGTCAAAAACAAGTGTAAACCCTACATCTGTGGTAAGAAACCTCTGAATCCGAATGGCTCTGGATGTAGCATGCAATCAAAAATCCAACTGGGATCCCAAGTTCACATTCTGTGGTATTTCCTTTTTTACGGAACAATCAAAACTCAGGAGGAACAAGGAGGCAGGGAGTGCAGCAGGTGCCTGGATAAAATGGATGGAAAGCACAAGGGATTCAGGAGCCTCGATGCGCTCAGGGAGGAACCTGCCGGGCACGCACAGATCAAGTGCTCTGTGCCGGCTGAGGGCTCCTCCACACATACTGCCTGTCCCCAGCCTGTCTCTGCTGACACACCTGGGACTGGCCCTGCTGGCTGTTCTCCCAGATCCTGAGCTAGCCCAAGCACCCTGGCCAGCACGGCAAGCACTGTTCTGGCCAGCATGGCAAACACGGCTGAACTCCTGAGTGGGACGAGGACAAGAGAAGCCCTCACTGTGGCTGTCTAAGAACTCTGGGTGGATTTAAAACTACTGCTGTCAGTAAGTGGTCCAAGCCCTAATTCCTGTTTGCTTAAGTGCTGTATATAAATGATCGGTCATTTCGTTGAAATTTTTTATCTAAGGATTGAAGTCCCTGGACAAATGTCATGCCTCTGACTGTGACAGAAAACTGCAGGATTTGACATCACAAAGAAATGTTATACCTACTAACACCGAACTGGGAATTTTCTGCACAGGCAGTGAGGCAGTGCTCAAGGCATAGGGCATAAAATGGTCTGATTTTTAACTTGCAGAAGAAACCTGCAAACCCACTGAAATTTCAGAGGAATTACACAATAGGAAATTTTTTATTCTAATAAACAACAGGTTAAGTCATAGAGGAGAAGTTATTTTATTTCTCCAGCCACTCAAAATAGTACATGTGGGAGCTTCTTCTCATGAGCTGCTCAGGGAGACTGAGCTACTAACCACATGGAGACTCAATACTCTTAAAGTTATCACTCACAATTCAGAATCACGTCCTTATGCTGAATTAGCAATCTGCAATTCCTAAAGAAAGATAAGCAATTTAATCTGTATGACATTCCCAGATTTTCATATCCATTTTGATTGATGCCTCTCGTAAATGTTTTGTCCACAATTTCTACACTACATCCCCTTTAACATGGCTGTTTGTATGGTGTTTCATATGAAAATGAAGCATCAGTGTAATTAGCTACTGTCACAATGGCATTAAAATCACAAAAGCAATGAGGGACTTTGGGAAAGCAAGAGAAGAAAAGAAAAAACCACAGTTCCACACTTTCTCCCTCTTCTCAACATTAACATGAAACTGCAATTTGAAAAGGAGCTGCCACTCACTGACATGAAGCCTGGGAGTTCATTAAGTGTGGCATAACTGTTCACTCCCTCAACGTAGTTGGTTGCCTGAAGCCTATTTCTTTGCAAAAAATGCAAGAAAAGAATCACATTAATTCCAAGAAATCTGCAGAGAATTAGACACAATTTTATTTTTGCTCATGAATTTCAGTCATCTCCAACAAGATGAAAGAAACAGATCTTTAAGAAAAAGAGATTAAAGAGGTAACTTATAAATAATCAATAATATAATTAATTCACCATGCAAACTACTTAGAAAAAAATAATTCTGTGGCTAAAGCTCTTCCTTCTCAAACCTTTTATGCGTTGCTCACCCAGGCTAGGATTCCACTGCAAGTGTCACCATGAGCATAAAGTGCAGAGCAGTGCTGGAGGGACTTTCAGCACCCACAGCTGGGGCTGTAGCACAGCAGCTGTGTGGGGCATCTGGGAGCTCACCAGCAAAGAGGGGCAAAACAAAGCTGAACCCAGCTTTAGCTCAAGGAACACTGATCTGATTTCCAAAGCACTGGTTCTACCAAGTGATTTCATACTTCACATAAGCCTTCATCCAAGAACTGCACTTTTTTCTTCCAGTAAACCTCATTGCACTGAAAATCAATCCATATGGAGTACAATGCAAGTAGGTTTTAATCACTATTGTAAACATTAAAATGTTATTTTACTTATATTAAAATTACTTATATTAAAATGTTATATTACTTATTTCAGTGCACATTATTAATACAAATAATTCTAATCACCACTGTAATATTCTCAAACTGAAGCAATTACATCAGCAATTCAATCACCCCACATTCTTCTGAGATAAGCCTTGGTGTCTGTGGCAGCTTAAAGCTGTAAATCTGAGCTGTCACTGCAATGGCCTCGCCACCTCAAATATTCAGTGGCACCTGCTATGCATTATCCCTTTACAGCTGCAGATAATGGACAGCATTCGTGACTCCAATCCCCAACTAGATTTGATACTTCAACAACAGCTGCTTCATTTATCGTTGGTGCCACAATCATCTTTCATTTCAGAAAGGTAACTTGAATAAGTTTTATAAATTAGAACATGAAACGAAATAGCAACTTTTTGAAAATGCCATGCCCCCTCAGAAATCAGGAAATGTTAACACAGGGTGTATTTGAAGCAGATTTGAAGGAGACTGTTCTTGCTAAAAGAACAAACATGAACAGCAAATACCACTGTAGTTATTTGGTCCATATTCCTACCTCTTGGCTAAATTTAAAGAGGCAGCTATGAAGATCTGAGAGTGTCACACTCACTGAAAACCAACCTAATTCTAACAAGAATTATTAGGGGTAGGCAATAACAAAGGCAGTCTCAATTTGCAAGTATCATTTTCCAAACAAGTTAAAAAAAAAAAACTGTCCCCTTCCTTTTTCATGCATTTGAAAGCTATAATTATTGAGCCCTTCTAAAGTTCCTTCTATAGCCACTTTAATTTCTCCAACTCAGTTATCTTTAATTTCAGAAACTTGAATGTAATTTAATTATCATGCATAGTATTTTCAAATTAACATAATTCCATTCCAATCCTAAGTAATCAGACACAGCTATTTCCTCCTAAATCATCTGTAATGGCTTCTGAAGTGTTCTTCATACCTTTCTTCCCTATCTATTAAAGGGGACCTTGGCATCTCTGTTCCTCAATGCTGCAATATCTCAAAACCCTATTTACAAGTCAAATTCTTAAAACTGGGATTTTGCCTTGCCAACGCCCAAAATGAGGTCTGTGATACAAGCATTCTAAATTTTCAGGATTATATCATAACATAAAATAGAAGAAGAATAATAGTTTTCCCACTTCCCACATAAGATTCACTTTTCTCCAATCTATCACTAAAAAATAAATAATTTTTTAATGGTCTATGACTTTTTTGTTTTATCCCAATATACTCCAAGATTCACACTCTACGTGACTGTGGGTTTCCCAAGACTTTTCTTGGCAGTACCCCACCCTCAGGACAATTTTCCCTTCTTCCAGTAAAGAACTCAAAACCCCTCATCAGTCAGATTAACATTCCCAAACTGTTACACAATTTGAAAACTGCAGTCTTGTTTTGCTTTGCTCTCTGAAGTGTTTTGTTCCTTAGACACCTTTTACCACTATGACCAAAGTAACCGCTTTGAGGTTTTTTTTTTACAAGAAGAATGTTAACTTCTCAACTAGTATATAACATTATAGAGCATTCTTCCTGAATTCATTACAGAAACAGAACCTGCAAGCTTTGCTGGGTATGTTTAGGGTGTTTTCTGGGCTGCACAAATCTTGAGCAGTCACAATTTGAGTGATGCTTCCCTGGAGCTCCATGTCTAACTACACCATGGCACACCATGAGCAGAGTCAGATGATACAAATCTGAGGCTCCCTTTGAAAAGCACAGCTCAGAGTACCTTTACTGAGATTATTATGACACAATCTATGTGAAAGCTTCCAAATATTTCCTCTATAAAGATCTGACAGTGGATAATGAAAAACCCTCACTGACTTTCTGGGTTTTGTTTGGCTGCTTGTTTTGCTGTTGTTTTTGTGGGAGTTTGTTTGTTTATTGTTGTGGTGGTGGGTTGGTTTTATTTTAGAGTTTTATGCCTTTTCCTGGAATTATTTTAAACACATTCTGAATGACTCACTCACATCATATGTTTAAATTTCTAAACCAGCTCCCAGACTCTGCCCTTTGCAGAGTTCACACATCCTGTGATCATAGCAGGTCCTCGTTTCACATTTGTTCACATTTGTAACAGTTTTGCAATAAGGCACTGCTGGAGAAATTAATTTCACATCATTATTTTACCTACTGCCTAGGAAGTGATGGAAACATTTTAGAACACAATTCAAGTCTATTTTCATTAGGAGACAATGATCTCTATTCAAAAATCCAGTCAAGAAAATGCAGTTGACAACCTCAGAATAACAGTGCAAAAGGCAAAGTAATGTATTTCTAACTCAAACATAGGAAATAGTGTAAAAAAATAAATATGCTATGATCCATCAGAATTAGCTTTAGTGATTAACAGGAAATTAAACAAATACTACGTAATAGGAGCTGGGCTTGATGATCCTTGTGAGTCCCTTCCAACTCAGCATATTCTGGGATTCTGTAAACTAAAAGCTGCAGTTTTCTCCTTCACAACACACAGTATCTTACATCTTACATAAATGGCAATATTGTAAATTTAGAAGTCTAGCCTATTTATACCGACAGATCTAGAGAAGAAACTAATCCTTACAGGAGGAAATTTAAAAAAAAACTCACTGGGAAACTTTAAAAATATTTTAAAAATGGCACTTGGGCAAAAGGGAAAAAAAAAGCAGCAAATCTTACTCTGAAGATGAAGGCACAAAGAAGAAACTCTTAATTACATATCTAAGCTCCTTCTACAGTTCTGACTTCGTGCAGCGCTGAAGACGGAGGAAGTGTGTCTGACAGAGCTGTGTGAGTTCCAGTTTTCTGTGATAACAGCCCTGGAGAGAACTGTGGCTGACGAACGCTTCTCTGAAGGCCTCTCCAGCAGCACAGCTATGGATGTGGAGGCAAAGAGCCCTTCAGATGAGTCCAGCGGTGGGCTGCTCCTGTTCCCATTCCCTTGAGGAGCATTAGCATTTAGCTAAAGAGCATCAGCACAGCTGAAGTCAAGCACTTTCAAAGCCCCAGCTTTACGGGGTACTTTTGGCAGATTTTGAAAGCACAGCTTCTGTTTGCCATACACCTTCAGAGAAAAACCACTCCAGTTTTACACTTCATGATGACCCTCCACTGGCACGGCGCAGAATCCAGAACTGTTTTCAACACAGTAGCAGTCTACTTATACTTTGATAATTCCTCTTCAAAGATTTTCTTTTACAAAGTATGTCATATAAACACAGAAAGCCAGTACTCATTTCTCAAGCTGAGTAACTGCGAGCCGAGGTAAATCCTCTGGCAGAATGTCATTACAAGTTATTATGTTGTAGGGGCTTTATTTTTTGAGAGCTGTGCTTTTTTGAGACTGAAACAGAGCTGAAAACAATCATGGATCCATATATTACAGTGCAGTCTGAAAGCCTCTTTGGGGCACGTGAGAACTTGAAACAATCTTCGGTTGCTCTAACCTACATTCTGATTCAAGGGGCTCTAGGCAGTAACCAGAAACTGAAAATCTGGGGGAAATAGAGCATGCCCAAAGATGTCCTTCCTTCAGCATTGCACTACTGTGCAGGCATTCACACTTTGCACACAGTCAAGACTACTTATGTACATCATAAATAATTCCCAGTTGAAGGGAATTGTTGAACTGTGCCAAGCAGTCTTGGAACTGTGATGGTATTGCTTCCTAGAATTATGTACCCTGTAAATACTCAGTTCACTACTCACCTTTCTTTTTTTAAAAGGATTTTAGAGCAGAATAGCTGGTCTGTATGCTCACACATTTATTATGGCACAATACACTCTTTCTTTCATATTTTACTGAAACTAATAAAATTATGGAAAATAAACTAAATTCTGCCAGGCAGATCCCACCACATTTTTTGTTCATTTGAAATCTACACTGATCGAGGATGCAGAGCTGGAGCACCAGGGTGCAAGGGAACGGACTAGTGTCTGTGTGTAAGGTCCTCCATGCTCAGAAGTGGAAGCAGACTTACCTAGACTTTGATATTTGTCTAAGAGATTTTTTGCACATAATGATTGGATGAGGTCCACAAGATTTAACATAAAGTTCCTCTAAAATAGGAAATTTCATAACGCCATTATTACAGTTCCTATCACTATTCTTAACCCTGCCCATGACTGTTGTGATGTCCCCCATCCCTGGCTGCTATGTCACTGCTACGCTCTTCTGAAGAGCACACTGCTTACTTGGATGGCTGATTCCTTTTTTCCTCACTGTTATCCTTTGGCTCTTTTGCACCTCCTGCTCATCAGCTGTGTCACAGTTTGATTTGCCTACTTTTATGCTGTATCCCTCTATGAGCACCCCTCAGGTGCTCTGCAGCACCTGGGCAGGTTTCTCTCTCCATTTGCTCTCATTTTCTTTGACACAAATAGCCCTGGTTATTACAGGCCAACTTATCAAATCATAAGCTATTCTTCAGGCTTGAGGAAAGTGGTTAAGGTGCTGTAAACCAAACCCACTATGGCCATATCTACATCTGGGTTTAGGCACTTATTCTAAAATTAGGTGTCTATGATACTTGAACTGCAAAATGGAGTATATGCTTCCACACTTCAGTAATAAAATACACATCAGGCCTTTAAAGGGAATTCTATTAATTAAAAAGCATGCATTGGAATGAAAAACAAAGCTCAATTTGCATTTACCAGCTTTTAGTATCTGAGAATTTCAGCAGAGCAAGCAAACCAAATTTCTCTCTCTTGTTGAAGAGATCTGCATATGCATTGTTTCTGGAAGTCCACCTTGTTACAACTAAATTTCCAGCATAAATTGGATAATGGGTATAATGTTCATAGAGCACAGGCATATACTCTGCCGTGGGGCTTCAAATCACGGTCTTTTCTTGATGCACACAACCCAGTCAGAAAGGTGATTGTCAAATGCACACAGTTCTATCACAACCAGATGCTGATGGACTGATATGCATCACATATAACGCCGCCTTAATTTTTACCACCTCCATAAAATGTTGCAGATTCCTGTGTTCATTTGAGGACCATTATCCAAAATTATTTATACCTCATCCTCTTTGTGGAAGGTTTATTTCGTTCATTCATTAACAAAGGTGGCAACTGCATCATGTTTTCGCCACTAATGAAACTGTTTTCTTGACTTCTAGGTCAGTACCTGCATACCAGTACTTTCTTCCAAACTGAAGTTGTCTCAAAAAATTATTTTCTACTCTGCTGTTAATTTCATGCTTATTTGGAGAGGTTTAAACACTAGAAAAGGAGTGGTCACTAGTACCTAAGCAGAGTGTACATTACTTGCTTTGAAATAACTTTTGTCGGTGTTACGTCGGTCTTTATACCT
Organism: Notiomystis cincta; assembly: GCA_013398075.1. Classification (NCBI taxonomy): domain Eukaryota; kingdom Metazoa; phylum Chordata; class Aves; order Passeriformes; family Notiomystidae; genus Notiomystis; species Notiomystis cincta. The sequence goes on along the minus strand of VZRX01022221.1, from coordinate 64,771 downwards.
GCAATCAACAGAATGAGAAACAGAAGTCCTTGAAGCTCTCCCAAAGCTCAGACACACCACATGGTGCCGATTTTTGAAGGTAACCAGACTGTGCACATTCACTTTCATGTTCACAGGCACATATTTTTCTCTACTAGAGCTCCCTTTGTGGCACTCCTGCTATTTCTGTGAAATGGATTTTGAGCCAGCTCACCAATCTATACCCCTTTGTTCCCAAAGGAAATACTCCATTACCCTTTCCCTGGCATAAGTTATGACAAATAAGAACCCTGTTGAAGTGGAGCCATGACACACGGTTTTGTTATTAAGAGTCAGCACACTCCTCCAAACCTGCTGAGAAGAGCAGAGAGGTAGTGGAGCTGCTTATGCTGCTGAACTATCTCACATGCACAACAGCAATTTTCCCACTTCACTTTTTTCCCACTTCCTTCTCTTCAACAGAAGAAAAAACCTCCTGATCACAGGACTCAAGCAGCAGATTAACATAGACAGGGTTTAATTTCAAGATTCAAATAACCTTTTCTATGCTTATACATAAGGCTCTCTGCTTGCTAGTAACTAGAAAACAATAGAGATTCTCCTTCTAATAAAGAAAAAAGAAACAAAAACAAAAACAAACCAACAGCCCAACAGCAAGAGAAACACAAGACTGAACATTAGAGTAAGAATTAAGTTTCTCTAAAACCCTTTGGAACAAACCTGAAAGGCAACAATTATTTTGGTCTACACTGAGAGATACGTGCACAATTCTATTTGATTTAGTTACTACTGTTTTCTATTTCTATTTAGTTTTCTATTTTATTCTATTTCTATTTATCCCCAGGACACGGTGCTTCAATGGAAATGGCTCTGATTACCTGCCCTGTTCCTTTGGGTCACAGGCCATCACCTGACATGGGAGAGAGGTCAGAATTCACTACTAAAATAGTACTTTTTTGCAGAGCACTGGAGCCAGGTCTCCTGTGGTACTCAGGGATGTTATAAAAATGCACACACACATACCAAGAAAGTCATTCTTGCTTCAAGGCACTTCATATCCTGCAGACTTCATGCAGTGCTCAAGCTTTAATTCCTAGCAGTGACTGTAGGATAGCTACAGAAACAGGCCCTTCTGACAGAGATACCACACATGGGAGGGCTATTCTGGGAGAGCTGGCAGGGGGGCAGAAACCCCAGCTGCCAGAGACTGAGCCACCGAAGGCACTCGTCACCACAGCTGCATCTAAACCAGGAGTCTACTGCTGGAATGCAGTTAGTTCCCAGTTCCTCAGGGATGTTACTGTGGGAACTTTTGCAGTGGGAGTTCCTTAGAGCTGATGCATATTTCAGAAAGACAAAGTAGAAACAAAGCAAGGAAACTGAGGAGAATGATAGGAAACCATATCAGCACATTGTGTCCCATTTACTGTCCTATTGGAGAATCCCAATAGAGATGAGGCACTTCTTATAAGAGCAACCAGGCAAGATTAGCAGCACATCACTGATTTACAATGTGCTTCAAGTTCTTAACTATTTAACTATTGAACATTTTTTCCATTAAATAAAATATACTAGAGCTTTACCCAACTGCAGCAATGTAAGCTAGTCAAAACATTCACAAATGCTTCTGAAATACAACTTAGATATATGTCTTGATATAGCTCTAAATCCCACAGTTAAAAATTAAGCAACAAAAATGTATATGCTTGGCCCAAAATCTCACTGCCCTACCCCAAATACACAAGAGCTGCTGGCTTGCTAGCAGAGAGAACACAGTAGCAATGGTGACACAGATTTGATTACCCTACCAAGAGTGCCAGATAACTAAATGGAGAAATTTGTGTGAAGCTTAATATGAAAATATAAAACTGACTGCTTCTGCTTTCACATACATCACAAAACCTGTGTAGGCTGTAACACAGTCTCCAAGTTTTCATAAAAATATTTTAGTGTAATGGTAGCTAGAAAAAATGACCCAGTTATGGAGCAGTCCTTGTCTGAAACACAGCAATGTTACTGGAATCACCATTTGTCTCAGGGAAATGAAAAGGTACTGGGAGGAACCGACAGAAAACACTTAGCATATAAGAAGTTGTAGTCGATATTAATTATTTTGCCACTATTAATGATGGCAAAGAACAGTGCTCAGCCTCTCTTCCTCTCCAGTGTATTTGTTTCTATATACATATCAATATTAATTTTCCCTGCAGTTACTGTCATATCTAATGAGCAAATACATGCTTTGTGACATGTCTTTTTATGCCTTTGATTTTTACATTGGCTCTAATTAATTCAGATCACTAATAATATATTTTAAAGTTGTCACAATTAAAAATATGTGCTCTAAGACCACACAAAGTTAAAATAATGCACAAACTCAAATACCGGGTATATGTTCCTGTTCCCTCTCACAAAAGAGTTTTCCAATTTTTCCTTTCAAATTTTCCTTTCAAAAACCCATCAAAGACTAAACATTGAAGTTTCACAAGGTACTATTACAGTACTAGAATAGCCCAGCTATTTCACTCTAAACATAGTATTTAATTCATGCTGATAAGCTGGTTCTGCAGATATGCATCCTAAAAATGTCATCTTCTTCAAGACATGTGTGATTTAGACCAGTAAAGCACATTGACAGTCTCTTTGTAACAACAATTCCATGCGAGAAAACCCATTTTTAAACTCAGGGGATGAATCACAGTTTCGAATTAATTTCAGATATTTCTTCTCATAATTTCAATTTCATATTGGATCTCAATAGAAACACTTCTCATTTCTGTAAGCCATCACATCAGTGAACACATTTTAAGGAAGTTATTACCACTCCAAGAAGTACAGTGTCTTTTAAAACAAAGACCACATAGAGCAATCCTGGATTCATTTCTCATGAATGTATTTGTAAATCCTGTGGCCTAGCAGTAGCAGACTTAGGACATGAAACAGCAGCACCCAGAACTTAATGTCCACATTACAGCCATTTGAGAGCACCTTTACTTAGATTAGCCCCTCTTTCCTCCCATGGTCTGACTGCTCCTTTGAGTGCATGAGTTGTACCTCTGCAGCACATCCTCAAGCTCAGTCTAATTGAAAAGGAACTCAATTTGTCTCTACGAATACTTCAAGATGTGAGCCAAAGCACAGTAAGTACTGATGATCTGCTTCAAAAGCACACTTCTGAATCAAAGGAAAGTACAAAAGGAGATGTGGCCATTGATGTCAATGGGACCTCTGCCATTCCTTTCAGTGAGATAAAACTAACTTTATCCTTCCCTCCCTTTGTGTTTTTTTTTTTTTATCTCTGATCTTTCAATTTAGTTTTAGTAAGAGGTGAAGAGTAAAACAGAATTGATAAATACAGTGGAAGAACAGTGTGTTAAATAAAGGGAAATTTTGCTGGTGTGGTTATTTGGATTGCTTTCATTTACTCTTGGCTTTTCTCATTCTCACAATCATGCACTCAGAACCAAAGCAAAGAGATAAAGCTGGCGATATTTCCATAGCTGTGCTCAGAAATTCACTGTAAGGTCATACTGCTGTGCCCAAGCTGATTGCTCCTGGAGGCATTGGGGTTCTCCAGAGGCTGAACAGTCAGCCAATTCTGGGCATTAGAGAAAATGTCTGTGATGGTAAGGGTAACATCTGTCAGCGCTTTAAGATCCTTTGGTCCCAAGTACTTTCCTAAAAAACATCTTTCCCTCACTCTTGCTGATATGGAGGGAAGTAAAAGCAAGTGCAGCTGAGGTACCATCACACTGCAAGGCCCTGAATCAATATGATAATCTAGTCATCATAGAAGGGGCTGTTTAAAAACATCACACCCAGAAATGAGAAGTTTTTATTTTGTATTATGCCTTTCCATAATCTCCTGTAGAAGAAGAACTTCCTTTATAAATGACGTATTTTTCTTTTTCTTTAAACTGCTGAAGCCATTTATCTTGTGATTTACCATTTACATAGAAATGATGAGGTGATTATGCATACTTATTGTCTACCACAGAGATAACACACCAAATCCAAACATATACTACAAAGCTGGTGGGTGTGACATCAAACTAAGACACTTAATAAGCCCTTAATACAGCCATACAGCAAGCAATCAAATCCTGAGCAGACTATAAACACAAACTCCATCTTTGAGCATAGTTGTTCCTTATACATCTTTTCCATGAGTCAGATACCACCTCCCCCATATGAAGTCCTCGAAGTGCTACCACTTCTTTATAAGAGGAGGATGAATCCTGCATGTCTACCCTTTCCAAAAGCATATAATACAAACTCTGCTCCAAACCCCTGCCATGTATGGGAGAAAAAAGTGAAGTGAGCTGCTTTTTTTCCTGCCCTGGTCTTTAATTAAAATGTCATGACTTTACGATGTCTACGAAGGTTTGTTGTCAGTTTTGCTCACAGGGATAAGGCACCTGCAGCCTTGAAAATTGGGAAGATTTTGGTTTGAAAAAGTAACAGATTTGTTTTCCAAGAAAGAGGAACCTCTAACAGTGTAAAGACCATGCCTAACAAAGCTGAAAGTGTCAGAACACTGTAGTACTCACCCAGCCAAGACTGATTGCTCAGAATAGGTTACTGATGTTTACAAGAACATCTGAACAACTCTAATCCAGATTACACACCAACTCTCAGACAGCATCTGTTTCTGACAGATTCTTCTAGACTGCCTGTGGCAGCTGGGAGTTTTCATGTTTTTAACAAGTGGGGAAAGTTAGCAGTACTCCTAAGACTATCAAGGACTCTCACATCTCAACACTTTTTAAGACACTCATGATTTCAAGAGCCCTTTGGAAGCAGTATTTTAACAGTCACAAGGTCTTTGGTTTCTTTGCCATTTCCAACAGTGCAGATAGAGAAATGCTGACAGGACCTGGCACTTCCAGAACATCCCTGTGCTACAAGAACTGCTTGGGCAGCAGCTCAGAGCTCCCTGTAGAAGGCATGATGTAGGTCAGCTTACACAGTACCACCCAACACTGCCATTTTAATCCACATGTCACCATCCTGGAGCAGACAGTTGATGTATGAGACATCTGGACTCATATCTGCCTCTTATTTCTTATTTATCCAGCAGCCCCAAAGGAGGGCCTCCCTTCTGCTTGGCTGCACAGCTTGTAGGGCACACTGCAAAGCAGTTCTGAGGGCAGAGTACTCACAACCAGCCTGCCTGTGGGTAAAGATCAGCAAGAGGTACACAGATCCTGCAAAGCCTCATGTGCATTCCCACTCAGTTTTGTTGGAAATGGCGGTGGATGGCAGGAGTATTAAAGCTGTACAGAGCTGCAAAACTGCAGCATATAATTGACAAACTGACCCTCCGAAAAGCATGAAGGACAGTAAACAATGGATTTCTGCTTTGAGACAAAGGAAATGTCATCCTACAATGAATAGCCTTCAAAACAAAACAAAAAAAGGCACTACCTATGAACTTCTGACAGAAAAATTTTCAGCTGAAAACATAATGCTCCTAAACTGTTTTGTATTCATTATGGAATTTACTTAGATCATCTTCTCTTTTAGAAAACTGAGCAAACCACGACCAACATTTTGCAGACAGCAACACATATTCAGACAATCTGAGTCCAAACAATTTTAAATAATGAAACCGAGGGTGCACCAGTGGGATTGGGGCAGTCATGGGGCAGCCATACATAATGCTGTGGAACACTGCAAGGAGTTGGGTTTTCCATTTCCTTGGGAGCTGCAAAGCCTGGATGTCAAGGCCAGCAAAGAAACCCTAGTCCCTGTTCAGGCTTTTTAATACATGAAGGGAATGACACAACAATCAGCTCCCAGCTTGTGCTTCTCATTGCACCTAATAGAGCCCTGTCTACACTCTTAGTGCCGAAATGTAACTAAAAAGTACTCTAACATTAATATGCCATTGTATCATTCTTTTATGATCATTCTATAGATTAAATACACTAACTGACTTTCCAGATTCAAAATATGTGAATACAATTGTAAAGAATTCATAAATACTTCTGGTTATTTATGGTCTTTAAGTATTGGTGTAAAACAGACCAGCTATTCCAATGTTACCTGTGGTGGCTGTAAGGCTTTTCCTAACATAACTCTTTCCTGTTTGAAATTCTAACCTATCCTGTTTGAAATTTCAACCTAAAGAAGTCCCAAAGGATTTAGTATTTAAACAGCTTATGATTTCTTTAGGTGCCTCCCACCCTTTCTGTGTTTGCCACATCCTCAGGCTCCTGCCGGAGCTATAGGGTATTATATGTTGCTATAGATAATGTACTGAACACATGACCAGTTGAGCTACAGAGGTCTCAACAAGGACTCCTTCTGCGCCTTAGGAGAACCAAGCAGAAAAATTCCACCATCTACCTTACTGTGTAGAGCATCTAATTACACTGTAATGCTAAACTAACATAATGTTTGACCAAATACAGATGATATAATCACAAAGGAATGTGGAATTCTTAGTTGCTGATAATTTTTGAGGACAAATATCTGTAGAACAGCTAAGGGAAGAGACTGCAAAAGATTACTAAAATTTAATTCTTTCAGCTGGAAAAAAAGAAAATCCCCTAAGCCACCAAATGAATAGGACAGTCAAAGAATATAAGACCTGAACTACCCTGCCGACCTAGATCTACAAATCCTGAGAGTTGAGATTCTGGCCTCACTGGAACCTTATGGCCAAGCATCTGCCGACTTGCAAGAGGACACAGCTCCTGTGTCACAGTCAGGAATACTGTTTGCAGTCAGGAATACCAATGTACCAGTCCTGCACGTTTACATGAGGGGCTTTAGGAGATACATCTCTAAGTGTCTGTGGTGATGATCTATGGATGCCCCATACACTTGTTTCACTTTCCCTGGACCTCATTTTGCGATGTCCAAGCAGCTCCGAACTGAGCCTGCTCGCTCTATGCAGCCTTTGTGCAACTCCTGAGTCCTTGGAGGTTGTACCCCTGCCCAGGGAATCCAGATGTGCGCTGCATATCCTGGGCTTTATACTCCAAGGACTAGGAGCCCCAAACATGGACACCACAGTACTGCAGACTTTTTCAGAGGCTTTCTCGTTTCATAAAAAAAATGCTATGTACCCCACACATCATGGGATTTCCATGCTAAGCACAGGACAAAACCATGGAAAAAAATCCTTAAGGACAGAAGGTAAAGAAAGCACAAATAAAAGATACTTTAGAAGACAAGACTAAATGATCTTATGTATTTTCAACTCTGAACGCATACTTATAGTGCTCTTTAGGGCAAATTCAACCACATAAAGAGAATAATACAATTTTATACCTGTAAGAAAAATCAATCCAAAACAAAAGTAAATGTTATTTCAGTTGTAATTTCTTGTTATTTGTTTGTATTACAAAGCCACTGTGATCTGTCTTCAAATTTTTTCTCACACAAACTGTTAGATATTATTAAAAATTTATAAAATAGCCAACTACAGATGATCATGTTGGAACGCTTTAACATGTGCCAAATACTGCTCTCTTTCTCTTGTTAAACAACCTCTGCTGTTTACAAAGTTTAGATGTTTGTGTGGATTACAGGGAGAAGGAAGAGGGTATAATTTCCAAGTATCCTCTATAGAATGAAAACTAATTTTGTAATACTAAGTAAACAACCAAGACACACATTAATAAGGTGATGAAGTGCCAAAAACTGTCAGTGTGCAAACAGTACAGTAGAACTGAACAACGACAGCTTTGTGATTTCCTGAGATACTTCCTAAAGGATGTGAGAATGAGTATTTTAAAAGTGCTCAGTGAATCATCACCTCAGATTACATGAGATGAATCACAAGACACATCTAAACAGACTGCATTACAATTTATAGCTTATGTAGACTTTTTGTGATTTAAATTTTCAACACACAGAAAAGAAAACCTTTAAAACAAAGCAGTTCTGCAAAATCCCCAAATGCAGGGAGTCTGTTTTGCAATAGTGTCAAGTAGCTTGCTTGTCCTTCAGTACCAAAATCAGGAACAGCACAGAGGCCAGAGACAGAAAAGGCACGATTTTTATCTAGTTCTGACTGCATGCTCATATGGTCTTCTTCTGGTTCACAGTGGGAGGAGGCAGAAACAGAACCCACAACATACTGAAGCACTTGCACAAGTGTAACTTGTACAAACACAACTTAGAAACCCCCTGATATCTATGAATTATTAGACATTTCTGTCACAGTTTGGACAGGTGTTTACCAAGAAAGGCAAGAGCCTTCCTTGGAATGAGAATTGTAAACGCCCTTCCCTCCGAATTATTAGTATTTTGAAATTAAGGGACTCTCAGGCAAAGATAGGGAATAGGAATAACAGATCTTTACTAAGTATTTATATGAGGTAGAACAGGCAACAACTATAACGGTGACAACAAACCAGAACCAGAGAACCACTGACAGCCACTCTCAGATGTCAGGCACCTTCCCCTTGGTGCAGTTCCTGTCCCGGCCGGCAGGGGCGCTGTGGCTCCGCTGGGCAGGGCAGGTGCGATGGTTCCCCCGCGGCTGCAGGGGGCGCTGTGGGGCAGCTCGGGGAGCAGACGCCAATGGCGGCTCGGCCGCAGCGATCCCGGGGTGGTGGCTGAGATGTGCTGGAAGCTCCGTGGCTGTAGCTGGGAACCCGGGACACCTCGGCAGGTGGGGTGGGGGTGCGGGGCTGGTGCAGCTGGAACTCGGAGCGGTGCCGAAGAAGCAGCGGGGCCGGGGCGGTGGCAGCGGCGGCTGAGGCGGCAGGGGCCACGTGGACGGGTTAGAATTGGGAGAAACGGGTTCAGGATCTCGGGGTTGCCAGGTGAAAAGAGTCCCTCTCTCAGCGAGATATTAACAGGGCACCAACCTCAGCGGCCGCGGCAGGAGAAACAGGCTGGGCTGGGCCGCGGTGACGAGCGAGCTCCTTCCCCGGCCACAACTACTCCATCCTCCTCCGAAAGCCGAGAGCAGCAGGGAGAGGGTGGGGCTCCGGAAGCCCGAGCCGGCGAGCAGGATGGGGCTGTGTCCCAGCTCCTCCCAGCTCCACCCCTGTGGTATCTCTGTCCCTCCCCGAGAAACCCCCAGACAGGGAGGTGCCGCACTCACATGTCCTCCGGGCTCAGCCACTTCTATTGTTTCTCCTTAAGTACCAATATTAGCATTTCTAAGGAGGAAAAAATTTCTCTCAAAAACATCGACAATGCCTTACTCATAATTTATTATTGCTTTATAGCTCTGAATCTCTCCTAGACATCTAAACCAGAAATGAAGCCCTTAAAATGAAACAGACACTGACATCAGAAAACAGCTCCAGAGCCAGGGTCAGATCCTTAGCTGGACATCTCTTACCTTTGCCAACATTACCTATGTATTTACATCTGCCCAGATGCTATTTGCAGCCTCTCCCTTCATCCTTCCCTGCTGTGAAAACACACAGTGCCTTCCTTGCAGCCAGTCTGGCAATTCACAACTTCTCCTTGGCAGCCAGAAACCACACCCTCATTAGTGTTCTTGAAACCAACTCTTTTGGTTTGATCTAGGCTTCTGGCAGCAGAAATAGTAGCTGGATTGAACAACTGGGCAAGCTGGCAGCAGAAGGTGTGAGATTCAGGTCTCCAAGAAAGAGTGAGTTGAATACAGGTTAAATGAGATGTACAAAAGTTTTGACATTCACTTGACAGGAACCTTTAGCCCATGTTCTTTCCACTTCTGTTCTGGCCTTTGCATAAAGAAATGTAAATGTTCACTATGACCATTTAGTAAGTGTACTAACCACCAGGCTGAAAACCCAATTGCTGTGTCTCTGCAAGTTACTCTCCAGCCTCAAGAGTCTACTAGATTTTATTTTAATAAATTTCTTCCTATTACTATTACATATACCTCCTCAAATCACTTTCTGTAATTTCTTCTATCAGTTTAGTGATGATGTTTTTAACAGATCTGTAGACATTCCACTGGTGTGCCATGTAACAGACCTCCAGAAGACAGACATGTTTGCTGAACTTCATTGCTTCTGTCAACATGCTGAACTGCTGCTGCTCAGGCACGATTTCCCCTGAAGCCTAGCAGGAGCTTTTCCCATGTAAGACATTCTTAAATGGGCCATTTGTGAATTAAAATGGCCAGTAGTAAACCTTTTAAGTTCCCACTTATTATAACTGCTTCTTGCTACTAGCCCAATTGAAATCAATACGATAATAACTAATTTAATTTGTATTGAAGTAGAAGCTGCCTTTCATTCACCTGCAATGAAAATATGGGGGGAAGGGCAGACATGGGGAAAAGAGTTCTTTGTATAGGCCACATTTCTTTCCATGAAAATATTCCACCTCTGTTGTGACCACCAGCTCCATGATCATTTAATGAAAGCCACTGCATATTGCAGGCTCATTTGGCAGTCATTACTGCAGTCTTCGCACAAAGAAAATGGTGTCCTAAAGTTAATGTGAACTTACAGGCCAAAATTGCCCCAGAACCACACTCTGATGTAAGTGACATTGCCTCTCGAGGTCCTTCAAGAACATACTGCAAAAGGGAGCTTCCAGAGCAGGAAAGGAAAGTTCCTTTTCCAGGTAACAAAGGTCCCTCAAGTTCTCATGAGCACAGTGGTCCTGACATGCATTTTCATGAGAAAACACCACTTTCATTAGTGTCATAAAGGCCTTTGCCAAACTTAAGCTGCATCATCAAAGGATTTGCATTCAAAGAACTGAAATGCTGCTGATAATCACAGCAGAACATCAAAACAGCAACCCCTGAGGTTGCTGCAGCCAGTGAAAATGTAATTAGCAGTCTCCAAACACCATACAGTCTGTGCAGCATTTTCTTTACCACTTTACTTGGTATAGAAAATATTCCAGTTCTGAGAGGGGAAAAATTCACCACCAGATCACTTCCAGTTCGTAGCAGCTTGTTTTCAAGAAACTCATACCAGAGCCCCCTGTATTAACTGGTTTGAAGGATGCACATCAATAACTGTTAATATTTCTATTTCAAATAATATGCAGTAGATAATCTACTTTTCTTAGCTTGGCACCAGCAGTACTTCATCTTTCAGACTGAAATAACGTTCTTAAGAGTTATTTAAAGCACACATTTTGGGGACAACCACAAACAGTTGCTAGGGAAACAGCAAGGTAAGAAAATGGATTGCTATCATGAGGCTAATAAGTCACATCCACATTTATTTCCTTTCCTTTCCTTTCTATCCCTGAAGGAAAACTGTGTTCCCATATAGAGTTATGAACATGTGCTTTTAATAAACTTAAGTCTAAGTCTCTCAGAACTGCTGGGAATCATCTTTAGGTTTTAAGGCATCATGAGGCATCAGAGAGAAGGTGGTGAGGAGAAGGTTTGACTGAGGCAGGCTGTGATTCTGAACTGTGCTGTGACCCTGTACAGTGAAGAAAATTACAGTTTAACTTGCTTGTGGAATATTTAAACTTACACCAACTGTATGAGAATGTTATGGAACAGTGACAGTGCAAAGGGTTGTTCCTTTTGTTAGGGAATTTTGTCCCATAAGTTCCTAAGAAATGGTGATGATGATACTTAAGAAGAACAAAAGAAATGGCCAAGCCCCAGGAGGGCATCTGGCTGCACCATCTCTGCCTGAGGGTTTTTTGGAAAGGGGCCGAGATACCGCGAGAATTGGGCTGGGAAAAGATGGGGATGGGGGCAGCTGTGCTCTCTTTCTGTTGGTTTCAGACGAGGATGCTTAGAGCTGCCACCTGGGGAAGGGAAGTCACTGCCATCACTGCACTCCAGCCCAGTCTGTTTCTTCTACCACAGGGGTGAGCCTCTGCTCAGGAGAGCAGCCACTGAATTGGTGCCCAATTAATACCTCACTGAGAGAGGGACTTTTCACCATCTGCTCGGGGCCCCGAGATCCTGAACCCGCCTCTCCCTGCCCTGTTCAGAGTCGGGCTGCCACTGCCCCGGCCCCGCTGCTTCTTCAGCCCTGCTCCGAGTTCCCACTGCACCAGCCCCGCCGCTTCTTCGGCACCGCTCCGAGTTCCAGCTGCACCAGCCCCGCACCCCCACCCCACCTGCCAAGACGTCCCGGGTTTCCAGACAGCCACAGAGCTTCTAGCGCATCTTGTCCACCACGCTGGGATTTTTTGCTGTTTTCCCACCATCCTAGCTTGCTGCTCCCGAGAGTCCTGCTGAGGCACCGGAATTGGCTGCCCCTGGGCTTTGTGAAGCCAGCCTCGCTTCATTCCTTCCTGTCTTGGTCGAGCCGCCATTGGCGTCTGCTCCCCGAGCTGCCCCACAGCGCCCCCTGCAGCCGCGGGGGAACCATCGCACTGCCCTGCCCAGCGGAGCCACAGCGCCCCTGCCGGCCGGGACAGGAACTGCACCAAGGGAAAGGTGCCTGACACCTGAGAGCGGCTGCCAGTGGGGTTCTGATTCTGTTCCTTGTTACTGTCATAGTTGTTGTTTGTTTGCCTACTAGTAAAGAACTGTTATTCCTATTCCCCTATCTTTGCCTGAGAGCCCCTTAATTTCAAAATCATAATAATTCGGAGGGAAGGGGTTTACATTTTCCATCCCAAGTGAGGCTCCTGCCTTTCTTGGTAACCATTGGTCTCTCAAATTGTGACAGCCAGGAACTGAGATTTTCAATGGAGTTGGGCAGTTAAGTGAATAAAAAGTCAATTTTCATTTTTGAAAAGGCCCGCACTTCATTACCATTTTTTCCATTTATCTCTACTCTTATTCATTACTGAGCACCCTAAATTAACCTGTAAACATGTAATATCACTGAGGAATGGAATCAGCTCAGTAAAAATCTTGGAACTGCACAGAAATGCCCAATCACCTGTTAATATTTGCCTGTATTTCTGTACGTTAAACTAAAAATATTACATATTATTTATTTTACTTCTTCAGTGCCTTCAGAGTTTTCAGTAACAAAGAGCAGGGTAGCCTATGCCCTCACCAGCTGTCTCAATCTATTTAAGTAATTCTGACATATCTGAGTCTGATGTGTTCTTAAATATTTCCAACACAATGGATGGCTTTTTCCAGGCAGCCTATTTTCATGATTTCTGCTACAAATAGTTAATAATAAATTTTTTTTCCCAGTTGAATTTGAGCTTATTTCTACTTACCAGTTAATCATGGACAAAGAAAATAGACTAAATTATATGAAATTGTGCCACAGGGTATTTATCCCAGATCTTCTCTGGCACATATCTCTTTGTTTTAACTTTTTGTTCTGAAATTTCAACACTAAACGCCTTTTTTTTTTTTTTTTACGTTGCTGATTTTAACATAATAATGTACAGTTTCAGATTCAAAAATTCTCCTAAGCACTAAGGGGAAAAAAACCCTTTTTGCACTGTGTAAGGATAGATGTTTTAAAATAAAAAAGCATTAGACTAAAGCTGAAAGTAATTAGTAAATTAAAGTCTGTATATAAGAGCTGGACACATGTCTGAAGAAGCTTGTAAGACATTCTTTCAAAACAGCTGTGCTCTAATGTGATGCTATCCCTTCAGGAGGGCTTTGGTCTGTCATATGCCCTACATATCACTGCCACCTCCCAGCACAGAACAGACCACAGGCATCCCTCACTGGGGATGAACACATCCCCAGGGAATGCAGCACTGGACATGCTGCAGGCAGAACTGCACATCACAGCACACTCTGCAACAGCACAGAAACACGTCTTACACTGACACTATTGTATCCTTGGTGCTCTTCTCTTTATATTATTTGGAATCCATTTAGAACTATTCAACGTTTCTCAAAGATGTAAGGATTCTGCATAAAGCCCAAGTCATGAATGTGTCCCAAACTGCCTTTTTCAAAACTTAGGCAATGTTACTCAGGCATCTTATAAGATAGCTGAGGAGAGTAATTGCTGCCTCCACCCATGCATCTCAAATATAAAAAAAGTTGCTAACTGCATATGAAATTCTTTCTTATTCTTACCTTGTTGAAGAAAGAACTGAAAGCAGCTTTTCCCTTCTGTCATAGACATCTTTTTCCCATCTTCAATAGGACAGTGTCAACAAATCCCTGTTAAGACAGAACAAGAGCAAATATACAGCCTGGGCAAAAACCTCAGAAAACTATCTGTAGGCTACAGTTTAAAGGGCAGGAAGAGTAGAAGTGTCATTAAAAATCCTCAGCAGGGCTGGCCTGCACACTGCTCAGGAGGAAGAAGGGAATAGTATGATGAGTCTGCCAAAAAGGATTCACTCTGAGGCAGGATGGAAGGGGATGGTGCAAAAGAAATGTAAAGCTTGAAAGATACAGGCAGAGCATTTTTTATTCAGTGTACAAATTCTCTTCTCAGCTTGTAATTTAACCCAACTTCCACCAGAAATTATCTGTGAAACCTTAGAGTCAAGTGTCCTGTGTCATCCTGGAATTGCTGCAGGTAAAGAGTAATCCCCAACACCACCATCTAAGCATGCAGAGAGCACAGGCCTGTAAGGGAGAGTCAAAGCTTTGCCCTTGCTGGGACCCTGGGGGCCCAAAAAATTCAACCCTGGTGTGGTGTGATTTTTTCAGTTTTTTCTTGAAAAAGTTATAGGAAACCCATCAAAGATTTTAATAAAAGTTATTACAGTTACAACATTTAATGCTAAACAGTAGGAACTGTTAAGATTAAGGCTGCCTGTAAAATTTGTATCTCATCTATCCAGTGTGAGATTATTACACACAGCTATTGTGGGTTGGATATCACTCAGTCTCTGTCCCAGGTTCTGTCACACACAGCCACCAGCACTGATCTCCTGAACCACAAATGAGGCACCTGCCTGCTGCAGAAATAATGTGCCCTGACAGGGCTGAGTGCAGCCATCAGACTGCAAATGGAGAAGGGCAGAGATTGTTATCCTAGTTATGGAAATTTCTAGCTTCTGAGTATTTGGAGAGACAGGAAGGGTACATGGGAGAGAGAGAAAAAAAAAATCTGCAAGTCAGCAAAGACCTAGGTGTTCCAAGAACCTTTTCTGTGGTTGTCAGTTCTGGTATCAGTCACCCAACAGCTGCCACAGTGGGTTGATTTGACCAATGTTTACTTCAATAGGATGTTGCTTTAGCCATATTTCACACCAGCGTGTTTTACATTCACTTCTGTGAAGATTCTAATAAAGTGATTTAAAGGATTCTCAGTGGTGTCTTCATGCTAAGCTTCTCTCTTTTAATTCTTAGAATATTAGTTAGCAGCTGCATACACTGGTAAGACTGAAAACAAGTTTGGAGCTACTAGACAGAAGGAGCAACTGTTTGGATTTATTTGCTTGGGCTTTGCAAATCAGCTTTTATCCACTGCAATCAACTGTCCACTCAATGTGCTCCATGTCCACTGTACAGTATGAAGTGTTTTCATTACAATTCACTGTATTGCTCCTATGCTCGAATTTTATGGAAGGCTCAGCAGGAAGATTTGGAAGAAGAGTATTCTGCAGTCAAAACACATTGCTCTAAATACTAGAGATCCTTTAAACCTAAAATACATGACCAGTTTTCCAAATCCCTTAATCCCTTCCTCTGTACTAGGTTAGTACATGCTGTCTGACACTGTCCTGCTGTTTGCGAAAATGAATATGGATGAATGGGAACACTAACTCTATCCATTACCACTTCTGAGTTGGAAAGATTTATACACAAGCAACATCAGTGAGAAATTCTATTATTCCACAAAGTTGAAATGGAAATAAATAATAAGCTTCAACACAAGGAAACAGATATAATTCAGAGCACTAGCCATGATATGGGAACAAGATCCTGGAGAAAGATTAAAATCCACAAAAGATCTATTCTACCTGATTCACAGGAGAATGCTATACAATGTTTCTTTTATGCTCTGTTTTAAGAGATTTGGATCAAGCCAGTAATCCTCTGCTCCATTTTGCTTTTAACATCACCAAAAATAAAGGCTTTGAAAATCAAACTTTAGAGCCTAGTAGGTTTTCAAAACTGAGATTTTCTCTTTCTTTGGGCAGTCATTAAGTGGTTGTTTGGGGCTTTTTTGAAAAAAAATGAAAGCCTAAATCTAAACTATTCCCAGAAATACTTGCCCAAATGTTGCACCTACATAGGTGGCCATTAATTTTCTCATGACCATAAAATATAGGCTACTGACAAACTGATACTCAGGTCCTCTACAGAATAAAGAAGTACTTGAAACACAAAGAGAAGAAAACAGAACTAAATACAACTCAAGTCTTGCAAGTCTAAGAAAAAATTTGAAGTATGTAGAAGTTGCCCAAAGAAAATCAAAAACTGCATTATGAAGAAAAGGCTGAAAATCAGCTCTGTGGAAAAGGAGAAGGAAAGGAAAAGAAAAGGAAAGGTATTTATGGGGAGGGAGTAGTAAAAATTATGTGAGAAGGAAGTGCAGTAGATTCCCCTTTAGATGTCTGTGACCTGTTCAATGGTGTGCTGGTGACAAACCTCACTCCCTCACTGATTCCACATGAATCAGGGTCATTCCATTAGGGGCTGGTGCAACTCAGTATCTGCCACTGGCCTTTGGCAACTCCAGCACTGCTTTGCAGTGGTTAATGGCTTTCCATTCTTATATTCTTATTCGTGCATTAAATGAATGTTTAAGAAAGCATTGAGAGGTATTTCAGACCAACAGGCACTGTTATTTAAGACTATTGATTTAATGTCGATTTTCTTTCTTCCACTGTCATTCTCCTAAGTTATTCATGTTTTTATACCACATGGCCTCTCTGTCTGTGACCTCTGCATGTCCCTGGGCCTTGTTACATGTCTTGGGGTGATTCTGTGACAATCTTGTATTCCCCATCACCTGCTGGAAGTTTTTTGTACCTTTAAACTGCAGCTGGGAGGACTCTTCAGAGTGGCTCACTTGACCTTTCAGCCAGAATGTTTACAGAGACATTTTTTCCCTCTGCTGGTGGCGGAGGTGGGAGGGGGGGGTTGCTTTCAGGNAGAGAGAGAGAGAGACCCTTTTTGGGTTGTTTCCTCCTGGATTTGTGTCCAAACCGGCACATACATCAGGCTGCAGACAAATATAGTGGAAATTTAGTCTTTGATACACAGATTGTATCAAATCAGATACTATGAAGTATCACATCAATACCATTCATTGAGTTCTGGTGTTTAAAAGAAAATTAACTGCAGAAAAACTACACAATAAAACAAAAAAAACCCTCCAAAAATCCAACATCAACCCAAATCCCAAAATAACTGGAGTTAAAAATAAAAAGTGAAAATTTAAACAGTGGACAAAAATATTCCAAAGGAAATTAATCCACATATAGGGAGTTATGTCAGCTATTTCAAAAATTAAAAAGACACAAGTTTCTCTGCTTGCGAACAGATAACATGAAAAACAATGAATTATTTATATCTCACAGCAAAGGTATTTCTAATCTTATTAGCAATAGAAATATCCTTTTGGAGATAATAACTTATTTACAAGTACAGCAGAGTGGAAACACTAAAGATGTGTACATGCAAAAATAATTTTTTTCCAGAACAAGTGGGAAAAAAACCCACTAGAAAGCCTGTTTTGTGTTTTCTTCTTGCAGCTAGAAATGTAAGAATTTATCTGTAGTGCATATACAAGAAAAACTTAGCCAAAGGAAATCACAATACAATAATATGGATGTTAAAAAAAAAAGGAATGAAATCTATTCATCTTTCATAAATCAAACATGGAAAAGAAACTCTTATTGATTTGCTTCAACTTTAAGCCTGGTTGGTATTTTTGACAATGTTCAAGACCTGCCAGTGTCCCAGAACCCAGTGCTCACTCCAATGGGACTGAGGAACCACCACAGAACAAGATTTCCATGTCGTTTATGAAAGAAGACTCCATTCACCTGTAGCCAGTTTCACATCCTGATCCACATCCTTGTCCTTTGAGGAGCCACTGAAGATCACTGGGAAAACCCAAACCCAGCTTGAGCAATGAGGGCAAAATAAGAACGTCCCATTTCCAAGTCAGTCAGCCCCAAACAGCAGTGAAGGGACTGTCGATTGCTCAGTGCTCCAGAGCTCTTTTGAAACAGCCACTGCCACTCACTTTCGGTATAAAAAATAGCAGCAGCAGGCTTTGAGCCTCTTAAATTATTTCACACTCAGTTAAGAGCCTGGGGATTTTGATAATGTTTTAAAGACCACTAAAGGTTCCTCGTTTCTCTCTTCAGTGTCTCAGTTCCACAGATACAGAGTGGGTTGAGAATATTTAAGCACTTAGCACTACCTTAGAGCTTTCAAGAAAGAAATGCTAATTAAAATACAGCTAAGAAATCTATCTCAGATTTGGCTTTTAAGCAGGTTCACTTCTCAAAGTATCATAAATCTGGCCTAAAAGCATGTTGGACACACAAAACTTCGACTTCTCAGGCTTTAATCAGAGAATGGACTTTTTATGGAGATACTTCTAAGTGCATCTGACATTTTAATTTCCAATTTTTCTGCCTTCATTACCTTTAGACTGGTTTTGTATTTGTAAAGCCTTTGCATAGCTTTAAAGAATAAGGACAAATGTCCTATGAAATTTCAAGACAACTGGTCAAGTGTCCTCAAAATGTTAATTAAGTATTTTTTTCCCATTTTGAAATTTTTAGTCTGCAATGGACTTATCTACCTTCTTTATTGCAGAAGAACTTTGGTTAAGAATTTTGCTTTAACTGGGGCAAATAGGAGGAAACTTCACCCTAACAGGTAAATACAGAGGGACCCAAATCAAGCATGTGAACATATTTGCATGACACCCTAATTTTGGCTGATTACACATCATGGAAGGTTTCTGCACAGGAAGCAATGTGAGAAGGGATTTTCCTCCCATTGTATGTGCCCCTTTTCATGCATACCAGGACGGGCACAAAAGATGGATGGGCTGTGAAAAAACACTTCTACTGTTTATTTTCTTTCCTGCCATTAAAAATACGAAGAGTTTGCCCTCTTTTGGGACATCAATTTAACAGTCTGTTAGCCCACAAAGCTAGGAACTCTTGGAAAAAATAAAGCAGCAATACTATTCTGGACCTCTGCATGGTATTCTCACAGAGGGGTCAAAATAGTATAATTAAGACTAGCATGAAACATCACATAAAAATTTATAGTTCAATAATAATTGTGCCTGGAATTTCTTTCATGGAATAGCACTCACTAAAAGCAAAAAAGAAATGGAACCTAAAACTGGATGCATGTATACAGAAGAAAACTCTTCTTGTGCAAGCATTTAAAAAATATATGTATTTTCAACTGGATTTAATATCTAGACATAAGAAATAACAACATTCTTTGTGTGTTTAAATGCACCTTGCTACTTAGTGATAGGAAACAGTACAATACTCCTCCTGCCTGTCTGCCATACAAACAAATTTCTTAGTTGCAAATGCTTTTCAAGAAAACAAAATTACTGCATTTTGTAAATTATCACATATTTTCTATTTTCTCATCATTTTACGTTACCTAATACTAATTTTAAAAAACAACTTTTGCTTCTTAGCTTATAGTAGTAACTTATTTTGATGCATTTTCATTTCAACATAAAGATTTGAAAACTGAGATAGAAATTGAGTTTTCCTAGTTAAAACACTGTCTAGCTAGTCATGAAAGAAAAAATTACCTGCTTCACTTGTATCTACAAAACCATTTAAAAATATATTCCCCCCAGAAGCAGGTAGCTAACAAGTGCAAGAGAAACACTTTGTTATAAATAATTTTATTTCAAAATGAAAATAGTCTGCTATTTCCACTTATGATTTTTCTCTTGTTATTTCACCTATTACACCTCCTCATTACTATGTCTTTCACTTGTACTACTGAAGTAATTTCTCCTAGTAATTCTATGACTATAATTATATTTTATCCCAAGATAATGCTAGCATAAGGAATGCAACCTTATTTAATAACCATTTCCAGTAATTACACTGTATGCTTTAAGAATACTGAAACCCACCCTTTATTCTCACTGAACTGAATGGAAATGAAAGCTCATGGAGAAAGGCTGGTTTAAAACATACACAAAGAATTTGGAGCACACTCCAACTGAAGTGTGTGCTGAGTGTAGTGGGTAAGCAGGGTAAGTAACTCAGGAGCACAGCTCCATGTCAGCCCTGCAGCTCAGTGCCAGCATTCCAGCATCCCTGGGAATGTGCTAATTTCAGAGTACATGTGCTCCTTAGCCTCAGCCCAGCGGGGCTCACTACACCTGGTGACATTCCTATCATTACCTCCTTGGGAGAATACTGAAGAGAAACGGTTAAAAACCAGCCCTAAGCAGTTGTTTCTTACTCTTTTTGTAGAAAGAAGAGTAAAAAGGCAGATTTCTGAAGAACTTGGTATTTTACCTAAGAGGTCAATTTTTGCAATCCCATGTCAAGTATTAAAACAAAAACACAGAGCACAGGCTTACCAAGCACTCCCACAGAAAGCACAGGTCTTCAAAAAAGTAATAGTTTCTGAACCTTCCACTCAAGCAACAAGAATAAAAAGAAGCTATACCATCTGCTCCCATAACATGCTTTTTCTCTTTTAACAGAGTCAACATTAAACCTTTCTAGAGGAAATCTGTATTTAGTAGAATTGCCATCACCCCAAATATGTTCACCATGAAATGTGAGCTGTTATGATCATAAATGTATCACTCCTACGACTGCAGAAGAACATTTTCACTTAAAGCAACAAAGAGCACTTGGGATCATACTCTGAATAGTCCTGTGGTCCCTTTCATTCCTGCCATAAGAGAAGGGTGAGAATATACTGAAAACCTGTCTGAGTTGCAGCACAGTGATTTTCTCCACTGCTTCAATTCCTCTGCAGGGCACATACCTGGATGCAGGTTAAAATGCTGAAAAATACTGATTGCTTTGGTGAACTGTCAAAATTCAGGAGAAATTCCTGTATGATGTAGATCATACAAAGAACCTCAGTTCTTTTAATTCTTAACTGATACACGGCTCAGTTTATGTGGTTGTGGCTTGTTACCTACCCCAAAACCACAGGTCCATTAATGTATTACTGTTCATTAAAGATATTGAAGTATTAAATGGAAGGAAAAACACTTTTGGACCATATGAAAATTAATACAGGTAGTCATAAGTTGGGAAGAGCTGGCATCTGCCTTCTAGATGCTGTCTGATTTGGTTTCTGAATAGGGCACAGGAGATGGCTTTTTAGTAGCATCTCCCCTCTCAGGGTAGCACCAACCATTCTCCTTCTTAGGGGTCAGTAAGGAAATGAAAGTCCTCTAGTCCTGAGGCAGTTTTTTCTCAGTCCTCTGGTGCTTCTTGTCTGGCAGCTCTCTTAAAGCTTCCCATGTTTCTCTGTGAAGGCAAGCTTCATATTTGTGTCCTCTCCTGCAGACACAGTCCCCAAGGATGCTTAGGTTTGGCTCCTCTGGTAGGTGCTCCCATTTGCAGGCAGCTCCTCCTGCAGCACCCTGCCTGTTCTGGGAGAATATCCTATCTCTGCCTCTTCCCACCAACACAGACCTCAGCTACACAGCTCAGTCACAGAATAGCCTGAGTTGGAAGGAATCATGACAAATCATCTGACAAAGGGCAGCCTATATGAGGTTATCTGGCACCCAGACAGTCTTGTTGTCTTCAGTTCATCAATCAAGTACATGCAGGACTGGCCCTACATTGATGTGTCATTCACCTGTTTAAAGTTAAACTCCACACAAGCTGTCTCTGCCCACCACTGAAAGCTCCTATCCCCATAATACCCCTTAATGTCCTTTAGAACTACCAGGTCTGTTCCAATTCAGTCACCATTTTAAAAGATTTTTAGTCAATGAACATGTCCCCTGAACATTTCATTAGGCCACAAATCAAGCTCTCCTTTGCTGCCTAATGACAGCTACTACTTCTGTTCTGTTTCCACTGAATTTCTCTGGTACAGCACTTAGGCTTTACTTCAGGCCCACACTCCCTGGTTCTCACCAGTTTCTGGATCAGGACACCTCCAGCCCACTGCCCCATCATCACTGCTCCCTACACCTTGTATTTCTTCTCCTTCCTGAGACAGCTGCTGTTCCAGTCTTCTTGTTACCAGCAGTTTTCTATCTTGAGGCTTTAAATGCATTCACCTCTTGTTCAGCTCCTCACGTAGGAGAGTCATAATGCATCTTCTCTGTCCTTCTCAGCAGCTCACTGGATGTTTTTTAAAATCTCCAGACATCTTCCAGTTTGAGTATGTGGGGTGAGAAGTTCTGGAATGATGGTATCCCATACTGTGTATGTCCTTCCCTCATCCCTTTCTCCTCTTTGCCATCTTTTTTTTTCTCTGTAGCAATAATTGAGTGATCCAGTATGCACTGTTTCCAGTCCACTTCTGAATGTTGGATAAGATCATTTACTCTTGAATGCGACAGGAATTGCTTGGGGGATGTCTGAGTGTCTCAGTGAGAGACACACGAGGGTTGACTGCCTGCAGGTGAAGGTGAAAAGGCCTCACCAGTAAGAGAGAGTTTGTCTTTTTTTGTAGAATGGCTGAAGACTTACAGTTGTGACATCCTACTCCATTGCTGGTAGTCTTCCATTTCTGAAAACTCTTATTAAATCATAAATTATTAATTAGGTTTCTCCAACTGCACTTTCTGGAGCTGCAGTTTTATTGGGATGAAAATAGATCCTCCTATTTAAGGTCTCTGAGAACTCACATTCCCTACTATTATTCTTCAATCTGGCCCTGAAATGCTTAGGCAGCCTTTTTGCAGATGATTACTCCATCTTTGACACTCTTTTGTTATATACATGAATTGATATAAATGATGGCATTTCTATGTGGATACTGAGATTTCTGGGACAATGGGCACATATTAATTCAGAGACATGAACTCACTGCAAATCATACTTTTTTTTGACCAATTGAGAAAACAGCTTTATATATTTGCAATTTGTCCAGTTTAAAAACTATTACGTGTGTACTCACAAAGATAAAATTATTTACTTATTAGGTTATCAAGCTGACTCTCATGGAGGAAAATCTTTGCCTACTCTTCAATGCTAAGTAAAAGGAACACATTTTTTTGAATATGTACAGTTTTGGTTTGGCTTAAATCCTTGAAATGACTAGGCAGCGAATGGATAATCCTTCTGTAATATATGAAAGGTACATGAAATAAACTACATTAAATTACTCAAGTGCTTTAATTTGATACCTTGTCATATCATGGCTGCAAAACCCATTTTAAGAAGCTGCTGATTACACTCAGAAACATTACCTCCTGCACATCAAGAAACATCACTTATGTCCCACTGACATCTTCCCACACTAATCTGCTAATTACAAGAAACACAGCAAAACTGAAGTATTTCTCTACTATCTATAAAAATCCCCCATTGTAATCGACATGAGAACAAGACAGTGAAAGGCATCTGACAACCTTTAATACACCTCCCAGGCCACTGACAGGCTTTCACACTAATAACCACTTAAACACTTGGAAACTGCTTCTGAAAACTCCCACTACTTTTCATCAATCAGTTACCACCAAGCAGTGACCACAGGAGCTCTATGTAGCTAATTATCTTCTATTTGCATCTAAGACAAAACTTTTAAAAACATGACTTATTAGATTGATTACATACTAGTGACCTTATTAATATTGCCCAAATGAACATTTGTCCCCATTAATTCTACCACAGAACACAAATAAGCAAGTAATGCCCAAGACTCTCCCAAACACACAGACATGCTCATAAACTTTCATCTATTACTATGACGGCAGCAATTTCCTGCAGTGCTGAGCAGTACAACCAGCCCCGGCTTGTCACTGGTCAGGCAGGCAGCAGGTCCTGCCTTCACACTGTCAGCCAAATGCAGCAGTTACCACAAGGAAGGAAAATGAGCATAAAATATTATTAATGGCAGGAATAAGCCATCACAGCTTTTCCTTTTGGATGAAAGGCAGATTCTCCTGGCTTCATTTAAAGTGAAATATAAAGATGGATCCCCAAAGCACAAAAGACGAATGGGACAGTTAATTACAAGGGGAAAAATAATCTATTCTCTGGAGAACAGATCCAGAGCAAAAAACTTTTCTATATAAGGATATATTGGGAATATATTTGAATAAAAGGTTCTGAGAAAATAAAGACCTGAATCAAAGAAACCTGGGTTTCAGGTATTGGGAAAAGGAAGCATAAAACCATGCTACCTGTGAGAGGATCCTCTCAAGGATTTGTAACTATCTAGTGCTATGGTTGATTTTGACAGCAATAGTTCTACACAATGTTGAAATTCATCAGCTGCAAACAAATGTACAAACTGTGACTGGCAGAACTAGAATGCAGGATGAGGTCTGCAAAAATGAAAAAAAGATTTCTAACAGCAATTTTTTGGGCTTTTTTTTACAAGAGTTTGTAGTAAGCCCTGAGTTCCAATTTGGTTTTTATTTACTATAGTTAAAAAAGACTTTTGAGATATTACCGGAGGTAAGAAAAAAGATGCCATACACATAACACAGAAAGATTAATTTTAAATACCTGTAAGAAAATTAGGTACCTGTAACAGACTTCAGTTCTCAGATCATTGACACTGACAGGATACCCCTACTGAACAACAGATCACGGAGATTACACTGATTTTGCTAGGAATGCTACAGCAACAACATGGCACCTGTGGAGTTTGGAGAGCAGAGCACAGGCTGCTTACAAGAAAGGCTGGCTTTACATGTAGGAACACAGTTCTCCTCATTTTTCATCTACCACTTGTAGTTTAAACAGGATTGAAATACAAAGGAACAGTGATTCTTGATCCATAATAGTTGTAAGAAAGCAAAAATGCCACGTAATCTAGTGATATTATATGCAAGCCTCAGAGTTATGAAGTCTGTGTTGATGTAATAGCTGAAGAAACTACAGATTTGCAACAGCACATACGGATAGAGAATGGCAAAGGAGAAAGCAGAATTTTCAAAAGATGCCTGAGTCTGTGAACATGGCCCAAGGTTCCAAATAGTAACTTCATCCACATCTCCCCTCCATACGGGGACTCTCCTCCACAAGGGCATGCATTTACGAACACTTAAACCACATTTCTTCTTCCAGAGAGAAGATTTTGCCAGAAATGAGAGAACAGACTGAGCAAGTGGACTTTTACTACACAACTGCAGGTTATAAGACAGATTTACAAGCTAGATTTAAAAGTCAGGATGACTTTACAAGGCATCCAAACCCGGCTGAGTGTTGCTGGAAAGCTATTCAACAGATCAACTACATTCTGATAGTTTGAACTGTCTTATAACAATGTGTGAAAAAAAATATTGTTAAGGATTGATTGGAATAGAACAGTGATAAGTGCATTAAATCTCTGTTTTTACCATGTATTACAACTTGACAGTGTAAGACTCTGTGCTGCTGAACAGGTGCCACTTTGACATTGCCCTTACTGTTCTGTTTTCTAAATTTTCTGTTTTCTAAATGTTTCTGGTTTCTAAAATTCTGTTTTAAAGAGCAGACATTTATTGTCTGCAGCGTTGTCTTCACAGGCTACTATGAAAATCCACAAACGCCCTCCCTGTGCCAGAGTCACAGAGCTTCCTCTGAACCCTGATTCGGATCAAACATAGCCTTGCAAGGCAACACTGAGGAAGAGCGAAGCAACTACTCCAACTGATGTAAGTGCTGTGTACTGAGATAAGAACTGCATCAATTCATCCTGGTTTAAACCACCAAATATTTAAAGATCCTCGTATTAAACTTACTTGGTCCAACTTCTCCTATGTATTATTGCTGCTTTCCAAAGCAAGCATGGCATTACTGTTCTATCATTTAGACACACGGCTCCAAGGAAAAACCCTTGCGACCTTTATAATTTGGTACTAGAACCACAGCAGTTTTATTTCTAGCAGAAATTCTGGGCTGGGATTGTCTTTGTCTTCATGATGAATCTTCTCATTTTTTAATTTTGTTTTTCTTTTCTAGAATATTTAAGGATATGCTGACAGTGCCTATACATTTCCCTAAAGGTTTGGCTTGAAACGTTTTGCATTCCATCTCTATTGAAATGATTTACTGTCAAAATCAAAACAACCCCAGCCCCAATGTGGTGCTGCAGTCTAATAATTCTTTCACACAGAAAATATAATGTCTGTTTGCTTATATCCAGTGTGACACTCAAAATACTTTCAAGATGATTTATGTATATAATATACATCAATATGTGGAATGTCTCTTTAAATTAATTTCTTGTGACTCGATACTCTGTTCTACATATTTTAATCTGGGGAACATTTTGGTTGGTTCAATAGAAGTCAAGACACGATTTAACACTGGTCTGCATGTTTATCATGCAAACACTACTGCACTGATACATCTTGAAACTCTGCCTGTTATAACTTGGGTGATTGCAACGCCTTTTCCAGGGCGCTTAGTATCCAGCAGCTGTTGATGGACTACATTTGGATAGCTCTCACTGTATTATTTTAAGATGATTCAACTGTCAATTTTTAGACTGCCACAGAGTTAAGCTTTATTGCATATTGTTAAAGAGAGTATCTTCTAGCAGAGGGTTTGGGGGTTTTTAACTGTCTTGCCATTTTACACAGTTTTACATTTATTTCCCAGTGAAATAATAATCCATGCTATTTTTCATGTTGTTGTGATTAAAAATGCTTTAAAGTAATGTTGACTTAAAGCGCTGTCAAATTACCAAACCAGTCAGAATATAGATTGGCTTTTCTAATGTGCTCTAGCTGATACTCCATTACTTGATGAAATGCAAATAGAACCAGGAAAAGAGGCAGCCAAGGCTTATTATTCCATGCTAAAATTTTTCTCAACTCTGCAAAATCAACAGAGATGCTGATATTGATATTGATCTCACTGGGACCAATATTTTTCTCCTAGGAAGCAACTGTGATGAATACTTGGGTATATTGAATTCATATTTTTCTCACTTTGTATTTCATACTGCATAAAACCTCATTTAAGAACTCTCCATCCTTGCAGCAGTAAGAACTCAGAAGGGATACTGGTTGAAGTCCATTCCTCCTATCAGGACCTTGGTGACCATGGTGGAACTTGGGGATGACCCGCCCAGGCAGGAGCACAGATGTGCCCCTGAGCCCCAGCACAAGCACACCTGGACTCAGAGACCACAGGAAGGGCACAGGCAGGGGATGCAGCAGGGTGAGGATAAAACCACTGCTCTCTGCCTTCCAAGGGGGAATAACCTTCCTGGGCAATAACATAACTAAGCAGAAGCAAGATGCTGTCATGGGTAACGCAAGGAAAAGGTAAGGTTGTTTGGCATAAAGTAACCATGGCAGAAGGATTTTTGCGTAAATAGGCAGCACAGTGAGGAAGAACCTTTACGTAACACCAACATATTCCTAAACTTGCAAGATTCTGGGAATGAAAGCTCTGTAGGAGTGGCATTGGTTTACATAAGAGAGCAGGAAGAAGCCTGCAGGTTTCTGCACTCTGTTCTGAGAGTCCCCTTGGTGGCCGAAGTTCACCCAGGCACACAAGGGATACCTTCTTTAGAATTTAGAATGTTGCACGGGATTAAGGTGCAGGGGACACGATACATCTTGTCAAATCCTTTGGAATGCTGGCAGGGTCAGGACAAGTGATGCCTTTTCATTAAATATCTCCTAATATAAGGACAATAGCAG
Organism: Notiomystis cincta; assembly: GCA_013398075.1. Lineage (NCBI taxonomy): Eukaryota > Metazoa > Chordata > Aves > Passeriformes > Notiomystidae > Notiomystis > Notiomystis cincta. The sequence continues at coordinate 37,256 of VZRX01022221.1, read as the reverse complement.
TGCATGGAAAAAATAAGTCAATGTTAGAAGTTAATTTTAAGTATATCATGAAATGGTATTCTTTTAAAATAAAAAATTGTATTTGAAATTGGCCTCAGAATCTGTCAGAACGTGATGCTAGTGAAAACAGATGCAGACCTCGAAAGACAGAAATAATTTTGTTTTGTTTTTCTCTCATGTCATTTTTCTATACTCTGGAAATCGCTCTCTCTAACTGGAGCATTTGTAACTAATACATGATTCTCTAGGTCAAATATTTTCAAAATTAATGCATTGCATATTTAAATCTATATTACTAAATTAAAACAAAAATGTCTTGATTTCAAAAGGAGCTGAAAATGCAAACTTGCAGTTCCCTTTATTTCCAGAAAGGGATCTGCTTTTCTGTCTTACCTGGGATTTACAATCTCAAATTCAGGTACTTACAAGGCATAATTTGACACACCAGAGATTTCTTCTGTGAATATGAAGCCTGAAGTCCCAAATAAAGCTACTGCCTTGATTCACAATAAAATAGGCTAATTTGCGAAGAGATACACTACAGCTATTCTTCTGTTCTGATAAAATCAGAAATATGTAACTTTTAGCAAAGTTGGAAAATACACTGGCACGAAAACAGTTCCTGCTACAGGCAAAAATAATTTTACTTTTGGCAGGTTTACAGCAAAGCAAGTCAGTTACATTTTCACCTCAGGTGGTTTGTGGTATCAAAAAGGCAGTTCTTGCAGATGGAAAACTGTCATTACATGAGGACAAGCTGTTTGCTGGGGGAAATGGAAATATTTTGCTCTCTGTCAAACCTGTGAATATTGGAGAGAAAATCTGTTTCCCTTTAGGAATACTCAAACCAGAAGTTGATAGTTAAATGGAGTTCTACTTGACTGTCAGAGTGGCTCACTAGAATGGAGACTGGCCAGCTTGACCTTCAGTTATTACACCAGGTTACCCAAGAATTTCAGCAAGGAGTTGCATATACACGAGAAGAGTCGTGTAGGCTGAGAGATTGTTCCAGATCGCCTCAAATGGATCAGCACAGGCAGGTGCCTCTGGAAAGGATGACTCGCCAAGTCAAAGTCCTCACACTGCATCTCCTGCAGGAAATGCACCAGTTGTCCACTCAGGATTCTCGGAGAGACTTTCTTCCTGCTGCAAACTGTCCATCATTAATGCCCACTGATGCAGAAAGAACTCTAGAGAGGGTGTATGAACAGGTGGAGACCTGCTAGAGAAGGTGGTGCAGCTCATGAGCTTTCCCCAGGCTTTCCATGTGGCTGCAAGGCCAAGGTGTGGAAGCACTCTCTGCTACCTGTGTGTTCATTCAATCAGAATGCAGCTGTGGGTGGAAAGCACCAGAAGAAGAAAGCCTTCAAAGGTGGACCTGGGAGCATCTTTGAAAGGGCTCACTAATGCTACCTTTAATAGGGCAGTCATCAGATCCAAGATTTACACAGACAAAGGTGGCAAAGCCCAGAGTTGTAGCACTGTTAGATAAATCAGACAATTTGTCATGGGAAATTGATCCAACAAGGAAATCTTTATCATTTTAGCAGAAATTCAGACTTGAAGCTAAATAAAATGCAAGATTTGTAGCCTGGAAGTATATGCAAATAAAAGGGATATTTACATTCAGCTGATTCAATAATTATGATGTTATCAAAACTTGGGTGTGCCTACCCTATTACTCAATTCAATCTTACTCTTTGCTCACAGACTCTGGTCTTATCATCCACACTCCCCACAGTCCCTTGTGTGACAAAACTGACAGGGCAGCGAGTTTATGCAGGGGTAGTATGGAAAAGCCTATGTGCCTGCCATGCTGAACAACTCCCCAGCGCTATCCAAATAATTCCTATATTTCTCCATGTCCACACACATCTTCCTGCACCAGCAAGTGAAACAGGTTGACAAAACCATCAGACCACTTCTGCTGATGTACAGCAGTGTACTCATTATTGTATATGATGGGCAAGAGCATCAAAAAGCAAATTAAATTGACCTTCCTACAAGGCACTAATGCAGGCCCACAGGATCTCACAGAAACCCGAGACAAGACCAGTACAGTCCCATCTCTACCTGTCTGGAGCAAGGCCAGCAGCACTGTGGCCTCTGTGGGCCAGCGCAGGCTACCTGGCTATTCCAGTGGAGATTTATGAATCTCCAGGAGTGTTCCTTCAGGAACACTTCACTGCACACAGAAATAAATGTGCTGCCACAATGCCCTGCTCAACAGATGGATGTAGCACCCTTTTGGGGGGGTGGGGGGGTGGGGGGAGTAAAGCTGTCTAGCATCCACCACAGCTTCTTCATCTGCCTCTGCCTAGCATGGGAAGAGTACAGAAAGGGAACAGTTGCCTCTGATAAGGGCTCTCCAAGAAACACTCACCATGGGAAATGAGATGAAATTCCAGCCTTCTGGTTAGGTTTTGGTCATCCTTGCTGCCAAGGAAGTGTGTATGAAAGCACATCTGTGCAAGTCAGAGCACTGCACTGCAGAGGCAGAGCAATCTCTGTAGCATCAGTCTCTCACAGCAGCAATGCAGGGAGTCCATCTCAAATAACAACCAGCCCACTCACAGCTCATGTGGCCACCCACTGCCTGCCCAGCACACACCTGTAGCAGGTGCACAAACCTCCCAGCACACACTGCTCACTAAGCTGACCCTTTATTTCTGCCTTCCTAGCATCAGAGAAATACTCAAAGCATAAGAAAAATCACAAAGATGATGAATTGGAAGGTCTAGCCTTTATTGATAAGTACCGAGGTATTTCACAGAAAAATTGGATTACAGCAATTTGATAATCAAGGAGACAAGGCAATACAAAGAAAAAGTGAAAGGAAAGACTGAGTGGACTGTTAAGATGGTTAAGAGAGTTTAAAATTTAAAATAGAATATGCAGTGAATGAAGAATATAAACTCCATACAAACCCACAGGCCTCAATCAGAATACTTTCACTTTGGGTTTCTTTTACTCACAGGTCATGCCAGACGGGGTGACTGATCGCAGCACTAGGATGGGAAGGTGATAGTGTTCAGTTGCTTAAAAACCCCCAGTTTTTAAGGGAACTCTGAAGAGATGACAGCCTTGATTTTGTCTCAAGGAGTATGCAGGAGGTGAGACACGCAGTAAAGAGCATGCACAGCAGTGTGAGCAGTCAAAAGGCTAAGGGACCTACAGACCAGCTTGGCAGTAGCAGGCAAAGTCTGTCGCCTATAAAGAAACACTTAAGGAATTAGTGTACACTCCTCTTATTTCTTGAAAAAGAGACAGAGCTGGCTCAAATAAGCTAGTAGTCAATAAGCACTGCATCTGTGTTTATCTCTCTTCTATGAACTCAGGAATCTCTTATAATTCAGAAAGTTTGGCAGCACATTAATTTCCCGCCCTTATGAGATTCAAAGCATTTTTGCATCACAATTAAAATCCATTTGCACAATCCCTTACCCAAGTATTCTCCTCTCTCCAGAAAGGTCGATTCCCATCACACCTAACTTACTGGTTTCTATCTGAAGGTTCATACTTGTAAAACTTCAGAGGAGTTGGACTCCATTGTGGAATTTTGCTTTAGGTTCCATGTCTCACACTTGAGTGTCTAAGGAATGAAGTCCATGCCTGACGTTTTATGGTTTAACAGATTCTGCTGTAATGATTGCTTTCCTCCAAATCTCCAAAAGTCTTTTTTTTACTCATAATTGTTATATTTTACGAACTATAAATTGTTCTTATTCTAAATTTTCTTTGATAGCTAACACTGTATTACATTTTTAAAATGAGTTTCCCACCACAATGAACACCTGTGTCTTTATAAAACACATCTTCCTCTTCTTAATTGCTCTACTGTGATTTTCATTCTGACATAGGGGATTCCCAGTACACTTTTAGAGGCACTTTGAATGATCTGCTGGCAGTGCTCTAATGCTCTTTATCACAGAATCACACTAGTTTTTATAATCTTTTTGGCAATTTATGAAATTCTACAAGCCTACTGTGTGACAATTTAAAATACTGTTCTACAAGATTAATCTACGAAAGTGTGAGAAGTATAGTATGTGCTTGGAAAAGGTCACAGAGAAGCCTTCCATTAGAAGGAATCAATACAATCACAAACAAATTCTGAAGTCATATTACCATTTTAATTGGCTGGCACAGCCTTTTCACAATTCCACCTCAGTGGTAACATTAATCCCAAGTGTGACAGTACAAGGCTGTGCTAACACAGACAGGAAAACAATTATTATGCACTAACTGGCTATCTTTTGCTACTATCCAAATGTATCCAAATTATTACATTAAATATCTACCATTGGTTTTTTACTCAATAGATTAATCTCCTTCTTAGAGTGATTTTGACTCTTCTTCAGAATATAATATTAAAAACATTAAACTCAAGCACTCGAAGCTGGAGTTAAGAAAATGTTTTTAAAAATTTATAGGAAAAAAATGCAACTAAATGACCTTCAAAGCCACACTCCCAGCAGCATCAGGAGTGGCTAAAGGCAATGAACTGTTCTGCCAGGGAAAGAAGAACTTCTAGGCAGCTACCATCCTGTCCTGGTGGGCTCCAGAGGCTGCTCAGGGTGGAGGATGAGAAGGCTGCCTGACCCCACTCTCCTTTCTTGACCCCTGTAAAAAGCCAAACAACATCCCTTCTACTCTGGCTCCTTCTCACAATTATTTTTTTTCAACTCCTTATCAGTCTTTCTCACAGGCTCCTATCTGCAATAACCTGTTTGCGTTCCTCTCTGGCCTTTACACATTACTGATCAAGTGAAAGCTGCCTCTCACTCTCCTGCTCAACATGTGTGCTCTCACTAAACATCACAGTTCTGTCCCTTCTCATTGTGTGCCACATCCCAAGCTCCTCGCACATACAAAAAGCTGCCCTTCCTTGTCTGCCACTCCTGTACCCTCAGCTCGAAGTACATGTAAATGTACACCATGTACACTGTCTTGTCTGTATCTTAATTTGAAATAATAACCTTCTGTATATTCTTGGGGGAAAGGGGGCATGGGATTTGCTTCTACAAAGAGAAGGTTTTGTGATATTTAGTGATTATGTAAAATGTATTTTTAAGCCCATGTACAGTTTCTTCTTGAAGTTAACTGACACTATGAACATAAACACAAACAGAGTAAAGGTAGGATTTGGATAATATCTTGTATTTGGAGGCTCTATGCTGGTGATAGTCAAGTATAAATAGGAGAAGGAACTGCAATACATTAAAATTCATTTTAGAAATTAATCTGATGATCTGTAGCTGACATTTGAGATTGCAAAGAAGCTTCATACAGGAGAAATCTTTTAAAGAATAACTCCAGCATGTGAAAAAAATGTCAGTATGTTCTACGAATAACCAGGAACAAGGAGACAAAGGCTATGTTTTAACCCAGGTATGCTGAGTGACTTCCATCCCTGATGAGACCTCTGGACATTATGAACACAGCCCAAGTTTCTGCTGTACAAGGTACCTCTGACACATGTAACATGCAGTTTGGTCCATTAGCAAGAGAGTTTTGCTCTACAGTGATAATTCAGTAAATATTTAGAAGAGAAGCTTACTTTTCCAAGAGAAACTTATTTTTTCTCCCCCATTAAGACATTACAATACATGTTTTACTTCAAGGATATTAATAATCTTTCTAGGAGGAATCTGTGTACGCCCAAGGCTCTATGCCAATCTGCTGCCACCAGCTGGGATTTGTTTTGCTGTCGGCAGATAAACAAATAAAGGACTGCCTGGTGGTACTTGGGAATTGCACTGAGTTTTCCCTGTTGTCAGAGAAGGGCTGTCAAATCAGAAAAGTTACCTGCCTTGCAAACAATGCCAAGCACGGGCACAATCAGGGCATTTTAGGAAAAAGAAAAGACCAGGTATTTCTGTAGTTAAGATGAAAAAAATGTAGACAGCTGTACCTCCTGTTCCCAAGATACTGAACTCTATACATCCAAGGCAGGAACCCAGGAGAACAGGAGTCAAATTAGTCCCAGTTACACAATTTTCATGGTTAACCTAGTTCTGATTTAGGCTGTTTCTGGGAATACTCTCTCATTAACATGACTAGTGTTCCACCAATGGTATGCAGTGGTGAAAGATTTTTTTTTGTTTAACTATTACTCTCTTATTTGAAATAAAACCCAATCAAGCAGACACACTGATTCATGCAGTTGACATTTATAATGTAGACTAGGTGAAATTAATTTAACTTCACCAACACCTATTACTATTTGAAAGGCCATTTCCTAAAAACTGAATTTTAATGGCTAAAGAAAAATCTTCCTAGTGAATTAGTCACCAGGGATGGTTATCTAGCTCAGAGCACACAGAAAAATACTGACATTCGCAGAAAAGTTAACCACCCAATTGAAATTTACTGGGTGTTCAGAAAACCTCTCAAATGCTGTATGCATTACTGAACATACCTAATATATCAAGAGATTAAAAAAAGAAGATATCCAAAAGAAAGGGAAAGTTATAGGAACAGAAATAACCAGAATAAAAAACCCCTCTATTTGCTGATCTTCAATTCTGCAAGCAAACCACCTCTCCTTGGTTAGTTTTGGTTAGTTAGTTAGATTTTTTTAAATCTTGAATACTCTTCAACTATCAAATAAAATTCTGGAGTTTAAGGCTGACAGATAAAAATATCAGCACCAATATTACATGAAGAAGAAAAACTGCAAGGGAACATTATGAATAAAAATATCAAAACATTTGTAGAGATGGAACTTTTATCCACTCAGCTACATTCTTCAGCAGTAGCCAGGTAATACTGAAGTTTTTAATTAACTGTTGGCAGAGGAGAGCAGAACTGAAATCCCAGTAAACAAACCAAACTGAAGTGCATCCTAGTGCCTATATGGGACCTAGAGAAGTCTTTGACACCTGAATTCAAAGAGTGTTATATAATATACTACAAATAAATTATTGTAGAACCATTAACAACATTTCTCTTTACAAAGTGCCGTGGTTTGGACAGGTGTTTACCAAGAAAGGCAGGAATCTCCCTTGGAATGAGAATTGTAAACCCCCCTTCCCTTCAAATTAGTAATATTTTGAAATAAAGGGGCTCTCAGGCAAAGATAGGGAATAGGAATAACAGATCTTTAGTAAGTATTTATATGAGGTAGAACAGGCAACAACTATAACGGTGACAACAAAACCAGACCCAGAGAACCCACTGACAGCCGCTCTCAGGTGTCAGGCACCTTCCCCTTTGGTGCAGTTCCTGTCCCGGCCAGCAGGGGCGCTGTGGCTCCGCTGGGCAGGGCAGATGCGATGGTTCCCCCGCGGCTGCAGGGGGCGCTGTGGGGCAGCTCGGGGAGCAGACGCCAATGGCGGCTCGACCGCAGCGATCCCGGGGTGGTGGCTGAGATGTGCTGGAAGCTCCGTGGCTGTAGCTGGGAATCCGGGACACCTCAGCAGGCGGGGTGGGGGTGTGGGGCTGGTGCAGCGGGAACCCGGAGCGGTGCCGAAGAAGCAGTGGGGCCGGGGCGGTGGCAGCGGCGGCCGAGGCGGTGGCAGCCACGCAGCCCAGTTAAAATGGGAGAAACGGGTTTAGGATCTCGGGGTCCCCAGGTGAAAAGAGTCCCTCTCTCAGCGAGATATTAACAGGGCACCAACCTCAGCGGCCGCGGCAGGAGAAACAGGCTGGCCTGGACCACGGTGACGAGCACGTTCCTTCCCCGGCCACAGCTACCCCGTCCTCCTCCGAAAAACTCAGCAGCAGCAGCGAGAGGATGGGGCTCTGGTAGCCGAGCCAGAGAGTGGGACTGCAGCTGTGTCCCAGCTCCTCCCAGCTCCACCCCCTGCGGTACCTCTCCCCTCCCCGAGAAACCCCCAGACAGGGAGGTGCCGCACTCACATGCCCTACGGGCTCAGCCACTTCTATTGTTTCTCCTCAAGTAGTATAATTAGCATTTCTAAGGAGGAAAAAATTTCTCTTAAAAAATGTTGACAGAAAGGTATGGAGACTAGTAGTTTGCCTTTTCATAAGGTGTGTATCACCTTTAGGGTGCCGTTACTAATTTACATACCCTCAGAAGCCCTTCAAAAGGGTTTTTTTCCCTGTACCATGTTTTCATATATATTTCAGCATAAATTGGTTGCATAAGCATAGTTAAATTCAGTTTCGTGTGGAAAAATTCAAGTTAATCTTAGAAGACTTCTGTCTGGTACAGGAAGCAGTACCCAGGGCTGGGTTGATACTTCACCAGCCTGAGTTTCCAGAGTCTTACTATGCAGAAACTCTGCAAAGTTTTTTTTTCTGAAATTCTGTTTGTAAAGGTCAGGTCATGCCCATGACCCAGAGGAAAACTCACTTAAAAATAAAGGTGCCATGCAGACTTCTCCTATTCAGTAGAGAGGAACTGAGGCTGGAACAAATGAAGTCAATGATCACCAGGATGATGTGGGAAGTGAGAGCTTGTCTAATGAGACAATGTCATTTGCAGCAGAATAATAAATCTCATGAATAAACATTGTGGGGCTTTGCCCCAAGGAGAAAGAAGACCCTTTACCTGAAAGAACCATCCACTGCTTATTCCAGGGAACATTTTGTATCTCATTCCTCCATCTCATGAGTACATGAAAGGCTCAATCAATCAATCAGACCTGTGCAGAGCTATATTATTGATTAAACCTTGCTTCTAGTATTGAACTTGGCCTGAAGAAATCTGACCTCTTAATGAAGTTTAGCCATACCCTCAAAACACGTCCCCATTCTCCATTTTTACTGTTTTAAAGCAGCGTTGAACAGCACACATGAAGAACACAGACAAACCTTGCTGCTTAGCTTGTCCCCAGCTGTACTAATGCAGGCCTCTATTCATGCCTGAAATGTCCTGCTTAAAACCTAGCAAGAGAAAGGCTGTGTAGTGTTCATTCATCAGTGGCTGTGCAGTCAGGGACACCTGGCACTGGGGGCCAGTGTACAAGTTCAGCAAGCAGTGTGTACACAGGGCTGCTTGGAGACTCTGGAGAACACAAATCCTCCTGAAAGATCTGGGCACTTCCAAGCAGGAACTTTGCAAGGAACTCTTGAGAACGTCTGTATTGATCCAGCACACTGGAAGGATAGTAATATTTTGACTGAAATGCTGCTTCAGCATACAGCCACAATTTGCTCTGAGCCAGGGAAGACACTGCAGGATGAGGGCATGGGTTCTGTGAAGCTGGAGGAAAGCCTCTCCTTGGAGAGCTTGCTCCAATGGACTGGAGATGGAAGAACCTGCCCAGAGGGGGGCAAACACCACAAAATGCCAGAAAGAAAAATGTGATGACTTGTTCTCCAGGAATTTTGATGACTTGCTCTTCTCCAACCACCTTGCTGTCTGGAATTATGCCAACACTAGAGTAGCAACATTTTACATTAAGAAAAATAGAATGATTTGACTGAAAACACTTTTTTTTCCTCTGTGACCAGCTTTGCCCATGACAAATACCAAAATGTTTCTGATAGCTGTCCATTGCCATTCATGTGAAAGGAGAATGATCTTCACCTTCATTATGACTTGTAAAATAGAAATGAGCTGCATAGAGAACCTTTGGAAATATATTAAAAACACAAATATTTTTAAAAATGCACATTAAACTAAAATGGCTTAAATTCTGATATATATTCTTTTGCATAATGCTACCACCAGTACAGAAGATTCCTTTCTGCCAAGAATCAAGTACAAAAGCAGTCTCTGCTTTCACCTAATTATACAGTTAATATAGTGCTAAAGAAACCTACAGCTGCATCTTCATTTCATCTTCTGTAAAAACTTTTGGATGAGTTTTCCTGTTCTCCCAATAATGTTGCAAAATTACAGAGATATTTTAAATGGTCTTCAAAGTCAATTACATGGAAATGTTAAGCAATGTCCCCAAAAACTGGTTCTCTCTATATTCTTCAGCTGTAAATAAAAAATATTTTATGGCTATGAAAAAGTCAATCTTTTCCTCAACTGAAGGCAGCCTAGTGGTTATCTGAAGTTCAGTGAGGGTTGCAAAGGAATAAGGATGATGCAAAAATACTTTTAGTGGCTGAATACTGTATATATTTTTACCAGAGACCTAAAATTAAAAGAAATCAGTCTAGTATATATTGAATTATAAGGCATAAGCATCTGCTTTTGTGTCACTTGAGACCAATAATTGGTATTTTAATTCTTTAGTGATAAATGCAATTCCTATAAATACAGAACTTGGCAAAGCAAAAAATGCAATCAGATTTAATTTGGTCATTACACCAGCTCTACAACACCTGACATAACTTTTTTTCCTTCAGGAAAAGTATTACTTTAATCTAGATCAATTACTTTTTCTTTGAAAAGAAGAGAAATCTTAAAGAATACCTAAGCATTAAGTAATTTGACAGATGCTTAGTTATGGGCTATTAATGTGAGGAACCATTCTCTCAGAGGCTCAACAAAGTATAGTAGATCATGCATCTGGAAACAATCTGATAGTCTATCATTAAATTCTTTTTCTCATAATGCTATGAGGTTTCTGCAAATTGTTACCCTGAATGTAGTAACAGACAGGTTTTCTGTATGATGGCATCTCTGTATAATCCAGAGACATTCACCAGGCCCTGATTCAGTAAAGCTGAGCTCCAAATGAACACTGATTTCATTAACGTTGCATGTCTGAAGCATTTTATGAATGTTTTAAAAAAGATGCATTTCTTAATTAGCTTGTGGAAGGTATCTCACTTGTCTGTCTCTCACAACAAGGAAGTGGTCTTGATATTTATTCCTTTTAGTCTGATATGTCTATGAATTATGAATTTCAGCAACTCTTCCTACACAGTGATTTCCTACAATTATTTCATAAAAAACTGATACTAATCCAATTGAAGTCAAAGGAATCATTTCCACGGACTCCCACTGACATTCATCCATGCCCTAAATTCTTAATAACCAACAGAGGAGTCTTTGCATAGCACTGTAGGAATAGATTCAAAGAGTAAAATAATCTGCTTTCAGTATTTGTTATATTAACAATTTGGCTCTGGCTTTCCTCAATGGATTAGTTTCAACACTAAAACTACTGGCATTAAACTGCCTTGAAACGTGAGGGAACCATTTCATGAAGAACCTAAAAGAGATTACAGTTTAGGAGGCTTCCTTTCCTCAGACCATTTTCATAAGACTTGTTCATAAAAGCCAATGCCTATCAATTAGGTCTATATTGTAAGCATGTGGTCTAATTAAGATAAGCAAACTGAAGTTGTATTTTGCTCAGAAAAGGGATCACTACAGCTGCTGGGCTGAGATTTTCTGGACTATGTGTGAACCACTGCTACAATAGCAATACAACACGAACACAGTGTCTCAGAAGTGCAAAGAAAGTCTAAGATATGATCACAGAGAGTATAACCTTAAAAATGTTCAGAAATAATAAAAACCCCACAAGGTACACTTAAAGATTTAGTGAGTGAGCAAAGTAATGTTTTAGTAACATTGTATTTATTTAAGATACTTTCTAACCTACTCATGACACCTTTGTATTAAGATGACTGTTTTCTTTTGGGCACTCTGGGTAGAAAAAGCAACCTTTCAGATGGGAATTACACACAAGCCAGCTAAAAGGAATGCACACACCACATGAAACACCAGCCCAGAAAAAGATCCCTCCCACTTCATGGTAGATTAAAACCCTCAGCAGCTGAGGAGGGCAAAGGAGCAGGGCAGGTGGAACAGGAAACTGTTTCACTCTTCAGGGCAGAACTGGACAGGCTCACATGTGGAAGTGGCCCATGAAGAATCAAATGCAGAAAAAGCAAGGAAAGAGGGTGTCCTGTCCTGAGTACAGCTGGTACAGGTAGGTGGTGTGGATGGGGAAAGAAAGGTTATCCTGTGACAGTAAAAAGGGAAGGAAGTTCATCCCCTCTCTCAGCTCTGGTTCAAAAGGGGAAGCTCTGAAGTCTCAGCTTGTCCTACCTCAGCATGTGCTGCTTTTCCCTAGAAACAAACCCATCAGTTGATGAATGAAGCACGGTCATCATCAAATACACAGAGCCTGGAGCTGTCAGGGACCTTCAGAGGTCATTTAGTCCCTCCCTGAGCAGAAAGGCAGGAGCAACAGGTCCTGAGAGGGGCTTGTCTCACCTGTTCTTCCAGGCTTCCATGGGACTCAGCCACCTTGGGGCAGATTACTGCTGTGCTCATTCATCCCTGCTGAACAGCCTAATCTCACACTTAATGGAAAGCAGAACTGGTTTTTACTCCATGAAAACCAATCAAATTTGCACATTATATGTTTGCATGAATTACTGGCTGGAGGGTGCTGTCGGTTGTGGATCAAGCAGAAGTTCCCATACTATTGCTGGAGAGAAAGGATATGGTCAAAATAGGGAAATAAATGAGTGCATGAGGAATATAGAGCAGGGCTATGGAAACTGGGAAGAGACCTACTCTCAAACAGCTGATGAGAAAGTCTGGCTTTTCACACACCAGGAACAGATGTCTAGTACACAGAAATAGCCACAAGGAAAAGTGCTATCAACTTGCATGATGGAGACAACCTAGACAAAATTAATATAATCTCCTTTCCAGACTTTCAGAGCTCAGTGCTGTATCAGCTTTACCGATGGAAGTTACTTAAAATGCAAACACATTTGTCCAAGCTTTCCCAGCTCAGCAGACCTGAATAGAAATTCATCCAGTCCCAGAGCTAAAAAGTGAGCAAAAATTTTAATGGGCCTTTCAAATGAAACAGCTGCATATGCATCCTCTTATAAAGAATCACCTTGAAGAAATGATCAAATACTTGTATCACTATAGAATAATTCCCCACAAAAGGTTTTGTTGTTTCTGATTGAAGTGTGAAGTGTTAGCAATGCAGGGTGAAAAAATGATTCCTAGAAGAGTGTTGTCTTAAGTTAATTACAAAAGATACAAAATACTGGCACAGATTTCAGAAGATATCCTTCATCTGTGTGCTATTTGCACGGCAGCTACTGCCAAGATGGAGAAAGAAGAGACAGAAAACAAGAGAAAACTGCATTCTCAGAAGAACAGAGAAGACATCCCTGGACTTCTAAAGCACTTTGCGAGAACCTAGGGAGACCATGGCACAGAGAGAAAATGTCACGCCCCCACAAACAGTCCCAAAGCAAGGGGCCTTTTATCACCAGCCTCTGCAAAAAAAAAAAAATGAATGTAAGATAAAGACAAAACACCCCTCTGCCTAGGAGAAAAATAATTTAGATCGTCTGGATTTTTCAAATAATCTGACTTGCAGATTTCCTAGAAAAAAGTCAGGATGGCATTTCAATTCCTAAATTAAATCCCACAGAATTGGTGTCTGGGATTGGGCTGTTTTTTCTCATTCGCATTCAGTTCTCCTGCCACAATGAAACAGAGGATATAAAACAACAAAGCCAAGAACAAAAATTGGTTTCTGCAGCAATTCTGCTGAGGATTTTCTTTTCTATTCCCTCCTGGAATAACGTAATGTATGTGACATATGTAGGATTCTTGTAGAGGCATTTTGTCTGAATAAACTCGGCAGTTTTAAGACGAGTAGCATTAAAATAATTAAAAATAGTAGACTCTACTAAGACAAAGCAAGAAGCTGCCAACTCCATGGACGAAGGCTATAGTCCAAAAATATATGTTCACAGTTAGGAAGTAAATATGCTATCTTTTAGAAGGTTAGGTATTATTTTGCTTTTTGTTGTTCAGGGTGGGAAAGTACAAGCAAACAAACATCCTGACAAGTAATTTTGTTCCCCACAGGATGGGGATCATTCCCTGTCTGTGGCCTGCATGTGACCAGTTCATTTTCAGGAAGTATTTGGGGCTTAAACCTCAGACTTCTCTGTTACCACTGAACCCATGATTTGCATTATTCGCTAGGAAGAATTTCCGCAGACATTTTTGTATGAATGGTCATAAATTTAAAATCTGCTTCCAAGACTCTGTTCCAACATTTACTCAATTGTGTCTATTTCCATGAACAGACATCCCTGGTTACTGACAGGCCTGAACCAGGATATTTAGGAAGAGCTAATGGAGAAATGAGTTAGTGCAGCCTAGTGCATGGTCTAATCCAAGTGAATATGCTTTGAAAACATGCTCAGCAGGACTGACCACATCATAAAAGGCCCTGATCCTGCATGATTAAAGGTAATAGAATCTTTGTCATTGACTTTCATTGAGCATCAGAATTGAGCCCCAAAGTAGCAGCTATCAGAAAGAGCATCTGCTTAAAATTTTTACTGCTCTTTTACTTGAGAGTTATCAGAATAAAACATACAGTATATACACAGGCATGCAGAGATGCGAAAGTGTCCACACATAAAGCTCTAATTTTTCTGAGGATTTTGTAGTTGCAAACATCTATAGATTCATCAGATTGTCTGGGAAGCACTGCCAGAATTTTAGATTACCAACTAGTTGGCTTCAAGGACAGCGGTTTTGGTGCTAGCAATGTACAAGGCTGGCAATTTCACAGACTTGGATTAAGCCCCTGGTATTTGCTTCACTGTGCATCCGCTCAGGATCCCTGGAAGCTGTCTGACTCTCCTTTTAGTTCAGCATACCTGTGGATTTGCCTCTTCTTAATAGCACGAAACCTGAACTTAAGAGATTGAGACCACAGGAGTCTTTCAGCTGATTACTTTTGTCAGCAGATACTTTAATCCAGGCCACACACTCAGGCTGAGAGCTGGGCTCTCAAGTATGCAATTGTAAAAGGGAGCAATCCAACACTCAAAAGCTCTGGCTACTTCAGGAGACCTCTGGTCACAAGGCAAGGAAGAACACTTTCTTCTGCTCCCAGCTCAACACTACAGGGGAAAGGTGAATGGATTTGAGCCTGTTTGCTAGAGAAGTCAGAAACACTGCATTAAGATTTAGTAAAGGAGACTTCTATTAATGGAATGTTTGTTAATGGCCAATATACACAGGATTCTAAGTAGATGAGGAAAGAAGTGAAGGGACAAGAGACAGGCTTTTTCTCACTCACTTTCTTCAAATGTTTAGAGTATGTTTAACCATCCTGTTCATTATCCAGCCCTAGCTACCTCTCAAGGATCAAACTAACAGCTTAGCTTTCTCCTATCCCATCAGTCACTCCTTCCACCCGAGTTTTTTTGTTAGGTTAGTTTTTAGGCTCAGGCTCCTCAGTTCCTTTCTTTTGTTCTTGAACAAGTGAAATAAACAAGGATAGAGATACTTTTCTCTATGCTGATGAATTAAGTATTTCTAACAGTAAGCCCCCAGTTCTCATCCAGAAACTAGGGGATGGTGAAAACAGTATTTGTAACTTAATGACAGACATCAGATGACTTGAACATCATATGAAACACTGGACTGTATTCAAGAGTCAGCCCTGTTGTCCCCTTTTGATATACCATATAGCAATATATTGCTACATTAATAATATGGTATATAGTAATGTAGGCTATTTCAAAATGGTCTTACTGTAAAATTCCTTTTGTTTTGATGCCTCTTGTATTCCACTATATTAATGGACCATTAGTTCTAGATTCCTTGATAGGAAATTAGCAAAACCAGTGTGTTTTACTACAAGAAGACTTATCACTAAAATTATGGGTACTGTGGTTTTTAAAGCATGCAGTTCTCCCTGTTTAAACCCCCTGACTTCTATAGCATTCTTTTCCAATTTTATTTACATTTCAAGGCATGAGGATATGCAGTTTTTCCAACCACTTGAGTTTACTGTTCCTTCTTTTTCCCCTCTCGTTAATTCTTTCTTCCATGAGATACCTGTTCATGATATTTGTATTTATATTTATTACAACATCTTATTCATTAAAACACATCCCCACAATTCTGCTGCCTTTACCCTCCCCCTCAAACTTATTCTTTTGGGATGGAAAGCAGTCTCTGCCTTTTTTCACCACCTCAAATACTAAATGTACAAGTTAATACACATGGAAGAACTCTGGAAGTGTGCTGACAGCTGCTGGAACTGTCCCACACCCAGAAAATGCATCCATCATCACTAGCCAAGGGAAGCCAGAGACACTCAGACTGCTGAGGATCCTGCTCATGCAGAATGATGACGATGAACACAAATTGCCTAGAAATTCATGCTTTGCGGGTGGAATCTGACCAGAGACAGACCATGCTATTTCTGAAATGTGTTTTGAATGGGGTATTTTATTTCTGAGTGAGTAGGGGATTGTGAACAATTTGCAATGCACACATTTTTACAAACAGCAGGAATGTATTACCCAAAGGTTATTACTTCGAAATACAAAACAGAGCTCTGTAATCATCCTCTGTCATTCTCCTTCATCCATGGCAATTTGCATTAACTGTGCATTTTTATTTTGATTTTTAGATACACAGTTGTTTACCATTTGCATTATATTTTATTTCTAATATCTACTGATGGGGTCTTGATCACAGTGTTGCATGAAAATTTTGATTTACAAGTAATTTAGTATACATTTTCATGGTAGCAATTACAATATGTTTTTGAGGCTGACCTGTTTTTAGTGACCACATCTTCAAAGTAAATATCTATTTCAATGTGAAAACCATAACCAGTGTATTTCAGCACAGACTTTCAGAAATAAACTAATATACGTGTTTTATAACTGCTCTCAGTAAATTTTTCTTATGTTAGCTTACCCATATTATCTTTTAAATCTATATATAATTTTGCATCTGCAAGTCAGTAAATATGCTTATTGGCCTTGACCTTTCAAATGATCGTATCTGTATACATGTTTTAAGGCAACAATTCTAAAACCTCAGTGCTCAATTCTACAAGGTTCATGTTTATGTGCACTGCTTCTTTCCTCTAGGTACTGGAAACTGTAATCTGCTGAGAGTGACAACATATTTTCTCAGAATACAGAAAGAGGGAAGAAATAAGATACTTGGAAAACACTATACAAACCATACTGAAAGGCAGAGCTACTGAAATGGCTCAAGACTATATTTTGTCCAAATCTTCATCTCCTATGTATTTTATATACCTAGTGAACATTCATGTGGAAAACTCAGCATTTCTTGCTCTTCCTGCAGTCACCTGATTGGCCTGGTTGGATTTTATGCAACTGCATCATAGATCATCTTGCCAAAATTACCTATCAGATCCGACTAACAAATTAATATGCAACCTTATGTTACAGAACCAGAGGAAAAGATATATAAAGAACCCAACATTCATAATTTCTATATTTTCATAAAGATTCTCAATTTAAGGGATTTAACTCCTTATTTTTATTTCTGAGGTTTGTAACATCCCCAAGGAATCTCTGAAGGATTTGACCTCCTCTTGCACCATTGTTTATGCTGGAATCAGATGGATAAGCAGAAGAGCTGTGGTTTTGCTAAAACTTAAGTATGTGTACAAAATCCAAACCCAAATCTGTGCCTGTTAATAGACTGCAAACAAAACCCTATAAAACAAACTACCACAGCATGAGCAGAGATTGCATAAAAGTAAGCAGAATATTCTGTCCCATTTCAACAGCCATGAGCACTGGTAGTCATCCCCTTCTGAATGATAACTGCTGATTCCAAAGAGGGCTCTGCAGTTATCCCTGTGCATAGCTTTGGCTACATGCTGCACCTACATCTCATGCACTGCAGCTTCACTAAGAGGCACATGATGCTTGACAAGAACTCAGGATGTTTATTTAAAGAGTAAAACACTCATGCATTTTCATTGTTCTGTGAAACAGAGAAGATGGGAAATAGAGAGGTTGGCTCAGGTCTAACATACCCATACGGTGCAGAGCAAGGCTCGGGCTGGTATCCCTGAAAGGCAGTGACAAAGGAGGAATGCTCATTCAAGAAGACATGGAAGCAAGATAAACTATGGAAATTGCAACAATGAGGATGAATTGCAGAGAACTCAGATATATGAGGGAATGAGAAGCAACTAACTTGGCTACAGAGAGATTACAGAAAGTGCAATGCGTTCTGTTCAGCTGCTCAAGAATCAATTAACTCTTCATGTGTTTGACCAGCACCTCTCCAGCACTGCCAGTGCTCAATGTCCCTGCACAGCCTGCTCCAGCATCCACCAACAGGAGAAACCGTGGTGGAACACCGCTGTCAGCTGTGGAGCACAGATACATTTAATCCAAATTTTGTCCTAAACTGCTATCATTCTTTCAATAATGACATCAATACGGAGAGTTTTTGCAGCAGGTGAGCTATAGTATAGATAATGAGCTGTGAAGTCTGGTGTGCCAATTTCCAGCTTCAATATTTTTCTCTTGTCTCTGGAATTTTGTAACTGAAAACCTAGTTCAAAATATTTAACTGTGTTTTCACATTTTCCATCAATGAAAGAGCACAGCAGAGTTTCATCCTTCAGGATGTTAATTTTCTTTTAAATGAGCTGTTCAGTGATAAGTTTAATGGTCATGTTTACAATTTTTTATAGCAATTGAGACATTAGTCATAGATGAAGATTTGCTCAGGGAGGAAAAGCAGAGTGCCCTTCTGTGGGTTTTATTTCTCCAGGGAAAATAGATTCTGCTTAATGAAATTGTGGAAGGGTCCTGAGTGTAAAGGCAAGGAGCAAATAAAATTTTTTAAAAATTGTTTTCAGAGCAAAATCAAAATTGATAAATTGCTTCTTCTCAGCTATTTTGCTTTACAAAATTTTAAAGATTCTCCCAATGCCCTGGCAGCTGACATTCAAAACAAACAAACAAAAAAACCGAAATCAGTTTCTTGGCCTCTAGAGGTTTCTAACAGTTCTCCAACTGCCACACCCACACATCTTTCCCCTGCCCTCTGCCTTTAGGGAAGAGTTTATAAATTATCACCTCACCTCTGGGAAAGAGCACACTAAGACTAATATAGGACTACCCTTTTTTAGGGGTCCCTCAGTATTCTGGCTCTGTACCTTAATGGGGGTTAACAACCTCATTTTCTGTAAAAAGCATCTTCCAGCTACAATACACCTTACTGGGATTTGTTCTGAGTACTCTCATTCTCTTTTTCCTTATCTTTAGCTTCATGTGCTGCAGCAAAGACTGTGCTGAAGCCTCACTCTCTCTCACTGAAGAATTTCAAGGCTTTTCTCCTAACCTGCCATGACATGTATTTTGGCATTTCTAAAATGTCCAGCTCCTCCACAGAACATCATTCTGAAGCTGGCTTCACTGTGTTACCCACAGTCTAAGGATGAGATGCCTCAAAGCAAATAAATAATGAATTGTCATCAGGCTGCAGGGTTAAATTGGGCTGAAATGCACAGAACGATGCTGTGACCAGCAGGATGCAGTCAGCCAGGAACTGGAGCCGGGCAGCAGCTCAGTGACCATCCTGCTAACCCAGTTGTACATCAGCCCACTGAAGCCATTGCATTCAGTTTGCTGGATACTGCTCAGGCTGATTTGGGCTTTAGAACAGCAAGAGCTGCTTTGATGACAACAGAGGTAGAGACTGACCTTTGAAGCCTACGCAGAACTGCACTTTACCTATTGGGATTGTGCACATCAGTCTTTCTTACATTTAAGTGATAAGCTTACTGCTAAGTTTTGTATTTTCTTGGTAAGTGTACAGAAAAGGCTTTAGTAAATTTTGAAACACTGGTGGCTTCTTAAAGGAGTACAATATCTCCTTTAGGAAATTATATTATGATTTTTTAAAGAAGATCTAGAAATACTGTGACAGTGTGACCATCCACTACTGTGCTGAGATGCAAAAAAATCATGCAGAAGCTTGTAAATCTTGAGCAACTGATACGTAACAAATCATGTTAAAACTGTTCCAGAGATTGATGTGTAATCTCACAGTTAATAAACATGTTTTCATTGATTTCAGGAAGTTGTACTTTGGGGCATTAGTTACTGGGAAAGAATGTCAGCAGTAAATACTAAACAAATTAACTTGTTATTCCCACTTGGACTTTTAGTAGAAAGTAATCAGGTAAATTTCAATACTTTCTGCTTTATAACTGATAAGAGTATTGAGAAATGAGTATTTGCAGTAAGAATTTACTATCCCTTCAAGTCCTTACTCTCTTTTTTCTATCAATTTACAGCTTTCTTAGTTCCTGTCTTCCCCATCCTATCTGAACTAAATAAGAACGCAGAATGGAGCAAAACCAATTCACTGTGTGCTACCTACAAATATGATATGTACATGTTAAGCTTCTTGATTTAATTACACTCTTGCCATATAACTGCACTCCAGTATGTACATGAACATTGGTCAAGAACTTCCCTTGTGCTTTCTCTGCCCTAAAATTCATATGGTTTCATGATGCCCTCACAAAGAAAGGCTCATAGGCAACAGCTGAAGAAAATAGGTACATTTTGCAAAGTATCTGCCGACCACAAATCAGCTGGGAGCTCCTCAGAACTGCGGGATCTTTTGAATTACACATGTACAGGAAACAACTCCACAGTGAGTCTACTGAGTCATGGCTTAGGGCAAAGCTGTGAAGCACATTTGAGGATAATGAAAACGAAATGGTACAGGTTTAAATGAAATGAGTGAACCCACACCAACAGACACATACATCTAGCAAGAGAGAGATTGGAGCAGATAGATTCCCATCCTAAGAAATGAGTGACAAGACCTCTAGAGAAGGGACTACTTTGGAAATAACATCATTTGTACACTACATGTTACTGACCAAAACCTTAAGATAAAAGCTGTTGAAATTTTTTACAGTATTTTCTTGTTAATATTCTAATTATTCCTATGTACAAAAGTATTTCCAAGTATTACAGCATATAAAGAAAAAAAAGATTTTTAGTAGTGTACATTTTTTTGTATATTTCTCTAGCAATGATAAAAAACATATATAAAAAGAAATTTTGATCTATAATTAGCTGAAAATGTAATCACACTTTCAAAAGCACTGTGGAAACTACCAGTGCAATATTCAAGACATAAAGCTCCATGACTAAAAAAAAAAATAAAGCAAAACCAAAACGAAAAATCCCCCCAAAAAATAGTGAGGTCAGGAATCATTACTGCAACTTATTAGCTAAGTATCCTTTCCTTTAGAGGTAAGCTTTTTATAAAGAGTGTACAAGCACATTGGTTGTGATGTATTAACTTAAAATTCTTTCTCTTTTGAAAAAGATAGGTATGTTTCATGATCATTATATTCACTGTGTAAATAAGGCTTTATTCCATTATGAATCCACATAAATCACTTTAACAATATATTGAGAACTTACCTTTTAACTTCCATTCTGAATTGCCTGACCAGAAGAGGCAACTGGAGAAGTAAGCTCTCTGCTAGCACAGTCAGTCACTGCCTCCACTGCCAATCCAGTAGAAGCTCCTTGTCATTAAAAAGCTAACATCCCACGAATTTTTTTTTAAAATCACCTCAGGCGAACAACTGCAAAAACTAAAGAGGGAGCAATCTAGTGCAAAAACTAAACAACAACTAAGCTGAAAATAAAACCTTAATAATATAAACCAGTAAATAATTAAAATTAGTAACAGTAATAGAAAGGAAAAAAATTTGTGTCATATTTTAAACTGCTTTGCAGTAGTTTGAGATTTATTTTACCAGTTCTTGTTTCATAATGTATTTTAAAGTTCTTTATGATGAAGTTTTAACCAAGAAGCAGTTTTTCTGTAAATTAGCCCGCAGATATTTGAATCACTAGCTTCCACTAGTACATTTGCATAAAACCAGTTCATCTCTAAAATTCATCTGCTTCAATGACTTCTTTCTCACCTGAAGTCATACAGCT
Source organism: Notiomystis cincta (assembly GCA_013398075.1). Classification (NCBI taxonomy): domain Eukaryota; kingdom Metazoa; phylum Chordata; class Aves; order Passeriformes; family Notiomystidae; genus Notiomystis; species Notiomystis cincta. The sequence goes on along the minus strand of VZRX01022221.1, from coordinate 15,599 downwards.
CCATATGGGATGTAGGCACCTTTCTGGTGCTCGGGACCACGTTAGAGGGCTTACAGGAACATATTCTTTCTCTGTCCAAGAGGCTCAAGCTGATGGAGTGGTACAGAACATCATGCAAAAAAACTGTTAGAGAAAAACAAGAAATAGCACCATTAAGTGAAAAAAAAATGTTCTCTGAAAAACAGTGTGTGTATGTGTAAGGGAAAGACAAAAATAGGTAACAAAAGGTAGGAATTTTGCATACTGCATATTTATTTACATATTATAACAAAATACTGCCTTCCTCAATTCTCCTCAACAAAGTGAGAGAGGTCTCCATACTTGAACATCTTTTAAAATAAATTTTCACCATGTTTCTTTAATGTCATTTACTATACTATCATAGGACTCTCATCAACTGGAATATATTTAGAATTCAGAAATTTTTAAAATAATATAAATATATTAACATGTAATGTCATCTGGTTGATGTTTTTTTAAAATCTGTCTTTAAAAAATAATAGTATTCCGGCCTGCAAAAGGCCAAAGATAAAATACATGACCCTTTTCTGTGATTTCAACTGATCCTGTTATGTATCCAATAGTTTAAAAAAAGTATTTTTAAACTATTTCTTGCTTCATTATTTTCAGACATCTCTTTTAGTGTAGAGAACTGTTTTTCAGAACTTTGCCTACACTGAGACTATTAATCATAAATCAAGACAATATGAATTTGACAAGGCTGCTTGCATGGACTAGTTTATCCTTACTAATAATTCCATTAAAAGACTCAGTTCAGCTTCCATTCTAGTCAATGAAATAGTGACTAAACAATTGACTAAATATAGAAGGCAGCCACGGGTGTTGTGACAGCATTCCAAACTACACCCACTGCCCTGCTAAACTGCAGAGAGTTGCCTTGCCAGGCTCTATTAATGTACAGAACAGTACCAAGCAATGGTGCCTGTACAAAGCCATCTGAACAGAGACAATGCCAGTGGCTGCAACAGGATACAGAGATAATTATAATGATGCTATGAATCCTCAAGTGTTCTTCCAAAACTGTGAGAGCAGAAGCAGCAGGAGTCTAAGAGCAATACAATAAGGATTGTTAGGGGAACAGAGAGTCTTGTGTGAACAAATATTAAATGACACAGTTCACCTCAGTGATTAATTAATTTGGGATATGCCAGAACAACCCAGAGCAATGGAGTGTATAGGCAGAGTAAATCAAGTACTCTCTCACAATACAGACAAGAGGCAGTTAATGAAATCACAAGATTGCATTTAAATACATTAAAAACTGATTAGGTGGATGTTTAAATACAAATAAAATTAACCAGGACAATTCACTGGAGGAGTAAGAGATTAGAAATGGATACATTTCAGTGACTGCACTCACACAAAGTGTGTGTCATCTCATTTTTGAGGAAGCAGTCAGCCACTACTGAACATGAAAATGGGGATTTTTCCCTCTTTCTCTGAGCTGTTCATTGACCTGTGAGTGGTAAGACCTAGAACAGTCCTACTTGCCGGGGAAACTCTAAAAAATGGCCAGCACAGTGTGCTGCAAAAAAAGTTACTTTGTATGAAGTGAGCTGTGACATCTCACCGTGTGCCTGCTCTCACAGAACTCCCAAAGCACTTAGGCTTAGCTTACTGCTCTTTCAGGAGGAAGGGCAATGACGATCACTAAAGAATGACTAAAGGAACAGTTAAAATTGGTATTTCTTTAAACAGCCAAAATGCACGGACATAAAAAATTAAACCTGCTTCCCTACACACATTAACATGACGGTAACGATTGTGCTCAGAGACAAGAAATTACTTAGGCCACAGAACCAGCTTTGTACAATAGTGAGAACTGCCTGTGGAAAATTGTCCAGCTGCATCCTGAATTAGGTTTCAGACCTAATGCTGCCATGGGATTTGCCAGCTCCAGGCTGTCAGAGAAGGGCTGACTGCTACCCACTGTGAATACATGAACAAGTCCTGACACAAAGCCAGCCTGAACTGCAAGCGTCCCACTTCTGGGTGATTGCTCAAACCTCACACACGTTTTAGTTTGCTGTTCTAGCAAATACTTGATATTTCACAAGTCTTCAACAGCTCCCACAGACCTCAGGAGGGACCTACATTCATTCACTGGAGGCTGGGCCTAGTTTGTTCCATTTGCAAAGTTACAAGGAGTACAGTACAGTACAAGTAGCTGCTTTCAACAGTACCTCTAAGTACGTGAATATTGAGGCCCCTGCCTTGACCCTGGCTATTGCCCCTTGGTAACAGGAGCAGAGAGCCCTTTTACCACTGCTATTGCTCCTGGGCCTGACCTTTGCTGATTTTCAAGGCAAAGCTGTCATGCCGTGAGAGACTGCTAATGCCATTGGGTAAATCAATTTGAGGCCCCAGGTCAAGAAACTCCAGAGAACAGTCCTACAAACCTGAGCATGGAGGCCTCTGCCCTAGAAAACACCATGTCAGCCTCAGACAACTAACACATGAGGAAACTGCGGTATCAATCATTAAATAAATATACTTCCCCTGGCAAAACTATGTCCAGACAGACAGACAATAAAAATGATGGTGTTCCCACTGGATTTTTGAAATAAAGAAATGTACAGTGCCACTGCTCATTAGATCGAGCTCTATAGAGAAGTTAGAAGAAGCTGCTTTTTAAAATTGAACCTGGAGTTTTCCAAATGCCTCTCAGAGCTCAGCTGAAATGCATCCAAGTGTAAGTGTCTGGCTTTATCTTCCTACTCTGACAGGAAAAGAGCTAACATCAGGATACAGGAAATTTACTCCCACCAACCAGATTCATGCCTGATATCCAGTCCAGGAGAAAGACAGGTAGATCATTGTTCCCCATGACTGCACTCACACTTACTAGACAAGACTTACCCAACTAACAGTGTCTTGAACATTCAAAAATAAAATGAAACAAAATCAAAAAACCCCAACAAACAAGAACCTCAAACAAAACCAATCAACCCCCAAAACACCAAACAGAAAACCCACCAAACCTGTTATAAACAATTTTGGGGTTTTATTGAAACAAGTTACTAGATCATCATTGTTTGTATTGTTAATGAGTTTAAGTGTTGGAATTCTCAAATTGTTGTGCTTGTTCATTACATTATGTTGCATGTTCAATATTGTTCTGTTAATTAGTGTTTCAGTAATTAATGTCTTTTAACGTTAAGCATGTTTAAGTTATTGAGAGGTATGCTTTAAGAGCCCTGGAAGGGAGGGTGCTTCTGGAATATTCCAGGAGAGGAATGTGATGTCATCGGGGATGTAAATTGGACCAGACAGGAACCGATCATAACGAAACTGTCATTTCAAAAAGGTTATAGCTGGGGTTCTTTTTGTACACGTTCTTTTTTTTCCACTCAGGACTGTGAACAGAAATGTTAACAGGAGTATTAAGAAGTTTCCCTTCAAGTTGTGAGTGTCATAAGCCATGAGAAATCATCTTCAGTCTATAGTGATTTCTTTTAGTTTAAAGGAAACGGAATGAAGGCAAGCTCACTAGGATGCAGCACATTAACACCTCAGAAACTCAGAAAACAAAATGGCGGCAGTAGAAAACAAAATGGCTGCTGTACCACACAGCTCTAATGAGAGAGGCCCTTCCCAGAACACAGTCACATATACCACATTTCATCATCATATACACCACAGAAAACCTAAGCTCTCTTGCATAATTTATAATAAAGGATATATTCTGCACTATTCTGCATTTTCCTACCCTGTAGTAACCTATAAACTTCCCAGGTTTGATGCTATCCCTCCCAGGCAGGCAATGCTGCCACTTCTGGCACCAGCTACGATACAGACCATCAAATCTATAGCTGAGCTTTCTGATGCTCCACTGCCAGAGCTGTTTACATCTTTTTCTCTTAGAAACAACCTTTTGTCAACAGGTTTCTTTTCTCTCTCCTTCTCTTTCTACCTGTAACTATTTGCTGTCACTGGTCCTCAACAAAGACTCTGCATCGTCAGGGTTAACACTGTGGTACCTGATTTTAGCAGAGCTTTTCCCCAGGATCCTGTTACAATGCTACATCACTGGGGCCCAAAATCAGGAAAGGATTATTTATTCCCCCAAAAAATACAGAGCAGACAGAAGAAGGATTAGAGGAAGAAAAAAAATTACCTCACAGAAGTAGTAATCTTTTCCTGTGCCAGCTGGAAATGGCCATCCAACTACAGCCTCTCTGAAAGAAACCCCTCAGCTATAGCCAGCAACTGCGAACACATTTTCTTTTCTCTTTTTCTTTCTTTTTTTTTTTTTTTTTTTTTGTGGCCTTCAAGTCAGACGTGTTAAGAATCACCTCTGTATTTTTGTTTTTCAGTTGACAACACTGATCTTGTCGTCAGAAAAGTCAGTGCCATGTAAGAGCCTCTCCACTGCCCAGCACTCTGTGCCCCCCCATCGCTTCCTGCCACTGCTTGCTTCTGCTTTGCTCCCGGCCCTCAGCCTCTTCTGAGGTAACACCTTCCATTCACGCAAATAATATAAAGCTGTACCAACTAAACTGAATTCAACCCTGATAAAAGACAATTTCTTTATATTCAATAACACAGACTTGGCTTTGATTTGCATTTGGGTTCTTTGTTTCAAAATCTTTTTGTTGTTCTGGCTGCTGGAGTAAATTTTAAATTAAAAACCCCCATCTAATGCCAGAGGGTTCTGAAATTTTTGTCAGAACTGGGACATACATCTCAGCAGTGATATTACACAGCAAAAGCATTATTTTTCTCCCTTACCCAATCAAATATGCTCTTTGGGTATGGATTGTCACTCTTTGAACAAATATCTGAGTGTCTTAAGGACATCTAAAACTCTGGCAATATAAAATATGCAACACACCAAAGAAAGACTTGCTTCTTATTCATTTTAATTAAAACATTTATTCACTACACTCAGATATTAAGGCTTTACCTTTTTACACTGATTAATATAGATCTTCCGAGTTTTGTATATTGTAATGGAAAGCATCCAATGATCAATATGAAATAGGGATCAATCTTAACAATTTTGTAAATAATTTTAATAGTGCAGGTGTTGTTTTAATATTGCTATACTTTCTTTTAATGTTCGTATCAATTTGCACTATTTTATGTATGGATTGGAACTTGCATTTCACCTTTTGTGACACTTGTATGACCATTTAGAGCCTTCCTTGTATTTGCCATTCTTGGAATAAATCGAGCTTTGTGAATTTGTAATCAACAAACATGGTCCCCTTGGCTATTAAAATGTTTCTGATAAAGAATGTTAATGGAAGAGACCAAAGAACTTGTAATTAGGACAATACTCTCCTGTTTCTGAACTGCAGTTAAGTTACCTGTGATTGTCCCTCAATTTAGCATGTTTCCTTCTATTTCAAACTATTGAGAGATAAAGCTAGAGAGCTTCTAGAGTACCCTGATAAGGGGAAAATCAACAGTAAGATAAGAAGTGATACAGCAGACATGCACTAAAGAAAAGTAAAAGTGGTAAGAGTTGTCAAAATAAGGTGCATAAACTCTTCAGAGTCTCATATTCTCAGATACGGCATTTCCTTATCTTTCTGCTTCCATCTACAAAGTGAAACTCTGAACCACAATTCCTTGGCTTTGTTTTGACATAAATTAAATATGAGGCTTGCTATTCTTGAAATAGTTGAAGGAGACTCTAAGAATTTGTGCTGAACTGAAGATAGCAGGTCACTTTGCATTTCCCTGCTGTTTGCCTCCTTTCTGTGTTGGGAATGTAAAACCATGAGCGGTCTGATGGACTTCAAGAGTCAAAGGCTATAGTTTTGACCTTTCAATTACTAAAAAAGAAGGCAACATCTGCTTCATGTTTCCCCTGTGCAAGCTTTATATTATCAGTACTGAAAACTGCAGAAGTTCTATTATTAACTACAGTACTTTATTTACCCACTGGTTTTAAGAAGCACACTGGTGGGCCCACCTTTGGGTGGGCCAGGAAGAGTGGACAAAGAAAAAAAGAATTGTTGCAAAGTATTTTAAAAAATCAAACCAGCACCATTTATAAAACATTCTCAGAACGATTTCAGCAACTGGCACACTGAGTAAATGGAAAGATTTCATTTCTTCAGTTTTACCCATAACATGAACAAAAGATACCTGTTAATTGCATCACAAGCAACTAAGAAACACCTTGTCCCCTTCACTGAATGGAACAAGGAACAAAACAATCCCATTCTTGAGGAAGAAGTGGGACAGAAGTGTGTAGAAGAGTAGTACAATCTGTAAGCATAACAAACATATTCAAATAAACTATTTCACGACCTTTGCCAGTGAGAAAAATGTTCAAGACTCCTGGAACTAGTGGAAACTCTGCTGACGGTTCTTTCTGCCTGGACTGTCCTCTGCACTCTGTGGTCTTTCCACCAGAGATGGAGATCTTTGTGGATGTTTACAATATCAGTTCCAAACAGATAATCCACTATAACTACCTGCCTTCCTTTGATCATTCTTCACTACAGTGTTATCAAGTCACCAAATATATTCTTGGTATAAAATAAAAACCCAAAACATAACTTCTCAACATTAGGGAAGTCTACATTCAAGGCACAAATTCCCCTTAGACCTTAACACAGAAAGCCTGCCCTAACTACTTATTTCAGCAGCACTTACGTGTTGCCTCTGAAACTTGGCAATGTAAATCCACAATGTAACACAACCTCTCTGTATCAATGAACACAGAAGATCAGATGAGAATTATAGGTTGAATATCCAATTGCAGGGGTTGCTGCTAACAAAACACTAACTGTTTCATCTCTGAGATGAAAGAGATTTAAGCAATTGCAAGTCCTTGAATAAACACATGCCCAGACACATTACACTGCTTTATCAAACTCATGTATTTCATTAAATCTACTAAAATATTTTTTGCAGCTTGCATCGATCTCTTCCTTCAGATCTTCTACAGATATTTCATGCCTGAGTCTGCACATGGACAACTGAGTAGCTTGAGAGGAATTGTAAACAAAGGCAGTAAGTGCACACCCTAGGTTTGTAGGTGAATTTTCCTGCATTAAAAATTCAAGAATTCTGCTATTAGAAGCTTTTCCTGAACAACTTAAATTCCAAATAAATACTGACAATCAGAAAGCTGATAAAATTGTCAGCTTATTGTAAAGGCACAACTGAAATACAGCAAACATAAAAAACCATGATGAACAGAAATCTGCAATGTCCTTTATTCCCTGCCTCTTTCAACCCTCGCAAGTGTTTTGCATCTTTCCAAGATACATTATCAGATTTCAAACTGGGATAACAGCCCTCTGAAAGGGTTTCATTTGCTGAATAATAATTCTTCTAAACATATTCAGCTGAGTTCTCTCACCAGGTATCTACTAAAAAAATAGGATGTTGGAAATATTCTTCTCTGGCAAGCGGTCTCATTTTCTTTCAAAAAAGGCTCATGCCCTCTCTCAAACAATTTTTCGAAAGATAATTCTCGACATGTGGGATTAATCATAGCCCAAGCTTGCTTCTGCCATATGATTAACTATTTCTACCTGACTGAAAGGATGCAGGCCAAAACATTCCAGCCTTGATGCTCTTCCCTCATACCCTGTACCTAAAGCTGTGCAGGATGGAAAAAAGAGAGGGACTGCATCATTCATACTTTATAAGCCAAAGGCCAAAAAGTAGTATGAGGAGCGATTTTTATACAATTTGGTGATCTATTTTGGCTAAGAACTGTCCCAGAATTAAATTTCTCTGCATTTATCATGTTCCAAGGATGCAATGATTTATGCAGTGCATCAGATGCTATTACAAGATTTCTCACATCATAAACACAGCTTATAATGCCTCTCAAGCATGATATGCACCACTAACAATTTCACTTGATGAAAGCTATCCTTATGCCTTTTATCATTCAAGCATGTTAGTGAGTTCCTACAAAAGATTATTGAGGAGTCTAATAGACTAAAAACCTATTTTGACAATTCTTTTACAGTCTTTCAATGAAGCAATGTGAAATTCTGCATCTATATGATCCTTCCCTTAGTAACCCAGAAATAATCATACCCTCTTCCACTTGTGCCAGGCCATTAGGGTATTTTAACAAATAAATAAATTTATAATTTCATGAGAAGCTGTACCAGGAGAGAAATTATCCTTTGGAAAAAAACACATCTACCTTGTATGAAAGATGTTTGCACTGAAGGGCTTAGACCCTCTTTTTCCAACATGGAGGTGTAAGTGAGGAGATTGACAAAAAACCCCAGTGTTGGTAGCAAGAAATAAACAAACCATTGCAATCAACTTCTCTTTGATCTTAAGGTCATTTTCTAGTAGAGTACCCAACATCAGTGGAAACATTGAGTTATTCAGAGGATTTCTTTCCAGTTAGTTATTTGAATATGACTCTACACCTCTTAAGTTCCAGGGAATGAGCAGGTTTTACTCTACTACTTCATGGAAAATGCTTAATGTCCCACTAGCAGTCCTTTCCTCAAGAGTCACAGAGACAAAAGCCTCACACAGACATTCTGGACCTACAAGCTGGATCTGAAAAACAACTCCACTTTAATGGACAGCAAACATAATTCAGTAGAACAGAAATTGCTCCCCACCTCCTTCATCAGGCCTCTCTGAGCTATTCTGCTAAAGACTTTTGGAAGCTACACATGGATGGAAAAAGAACTGCAGGCAATGCCAATGTCACACCCAGGATGCCTGCAGAGCAGAGTACATCCCTGCAGAGCTTTCCAAGCAGAAGCACCTGCTGGGGCCGGCAGCTGCTCTGCCCTGGCTTCTTACAATGCTGTGCCTAAAGCAGGCACCAGCATCTTCCAGCTCAATGCTGGTTTGCCTTGACACAACCAAGGCTCCTTTCCCTACATAAAGCCATGCACAGGTTCCACCAGAGACAGGGAGTTTGCTGACAGGAGAGTGTTCTTCGGGCCCACCTTCCTGGCCTGAGTGGCTGTATGAAGTCATGCACATTTCTTTGCTCTTCTTTACAGCATAAGCACATTGAGTCTGGAAAACTCTTTAATAAGGAGCTGTACTTTCTAAGCTGATTGAATTTCTACCCTTCCACTAGTTCAATGACTTTCCTCTCTTGCCTAGATGTATTAAGAAAGATTTAGGTGAAGAATAAAATTATAGTAAATTCCATTAAATTCTTAAACCTGAACTTGGTATTCTTAAACCATTTCTTTTTCTCCCTACTATGATTTCCATCAGCTTCTTATTTTAAATAACCAAATTATTTTCCTAAGAATGAAATGTTTAGCAATGCCCAGCAAGAGTTCCTCTGCCCTTGTCTGGGCTGCCATCAGATTATTTCTTTGTCTTCATATTTCCTTTATTCTATAATAGACATTGCATTTCAAGTACTTCAGTACTCGTTTTGTGTTCTGCTTTAAAGATCAAACTACAAATTTGTTTTATCATATAAAACGAGTTCTTGCCACAAACCAAATATTATGTTTTCTTTTTCCAGTTACATTTCTAATTCTTTAGTCATGTAATTTGCCCAAACCATTATCTTGTATTGACATAGTTGGCAAGCTGCACAATGCAAAAAACATTCTATTACTGCACAATATTCAATAAGCAAGCTTTGCTACACTGTATTTTACATAGTCTGCTTGAGCAAGGTCAAACCTGCATTTCCAGTTATTTCCTACATCACTTGGTGTGATTAAATTGAAAATATAAATCACTGAGTTGTTCAGTCTTAACTATAAAAAAAGACACTAATAGGCCATTTTCTGTTAGTTTTCCTCCAGTATAGTGGGACTACTTGCCCAGGAACAGATTGGAAAAAAACACTGTAAAGATTTTAGATTATGTAGAAGATTTTTTTCTGACTCACTAGTATTTTATTTCCAGATGACAACAATCTAGAATGAGCTCATATCCACGAAGTTCTTTTTGCTTAGTTCTTTGAAACTACCCAGTGAAAGAAGTCCTTGCAAGCCCTCTGCAGTCTGCCTCTTCTGGATGTCCCTATTATAGATTTCAAGAGTCTTATGAGAGAGGGGAATTACAACACCCTCTTATTATCACTACCTACACTAGTACACTTCTCAGGTATTTCATGTGATTATTGCCATTGGTACTGGAAATCTGAAAAGGGAAACTTTCCAGTTCAGTAACTAATGAAATGTAAAAAGAAATCAAATGAACATCATTATTCATGTCTTTACCTGAAAAGACAAGACAAAAAGCCCACAGGTATTGGCTGCTAAGCTGGGATCTAAAACCCAGGAAATCAAAAGCAAGGATACACACCACAGTGCAACTTTCACACAGGTTGAAAGGAGTCACCAGTGCTGCAGTGAATTTCCCTTCCAAAAGAAACGGTAGTAGCTTGCCCACTGCTGACAGTATTTTTCAACACTTTATTGCTGTATTTTGTCAGCTTCACAAGTCTTCATTTACTTGTAAATATATTTCCCATTGGGAAGCTTGATGAGGTTTCTGCTGAGCCACCTCATCCCCACAGTGTGAGCCCCCCAAGGGGCAGTACAGCTAGTCCTCCCAGTCCTGCACCTTCTGCACCCTTGCCACAGGGACATTGTGTGTCATCACCCAGGTCATTAATGAAGGTGCTTGATGGTGCTGGCCCCAGAATCTGGGGTGTACAGTCCATCTGATCCATCCTCTGCCTGGTGCTTCCCAAAAATACCCCAAATTTAAATGTGGTCACCTGAGAAGTCAGTAACATGCAGTCAAGAAAATTACAGCTCAGACTACTTTCTTGGATTTTACAGGAATGCTGTGGCATAGGTTGATATGATACATAGCCAGACTCTGCTTCTCTGGGGCAGCTTTCTACTGCCTTAACCATGAAACTATGCTTTTTATCTTCCTGAAACTCTCACTCTGCAGATTCAGCTGGAGTCTAGGCAGGAGGAGTGATAACACCAGTCTTTCTTATCACATGGCATCGATTCATCCCCAGTGCTCTACAGGACACACAAACCGAATGTAAAACAGCATGAAAAATCATGCAATTTAAAAGAATTTTATCACAATGAAAGCATGTCAGAGGGGTATTTATATCTCATTAAACAACAAACTGCTGGGGAAGATAAGCCCATTTCAGCTGCAAGAAGTAAGCAATTGCAAGAAATGTGGCTACACACCTAGTGAAAGATTACTAAAACCAGCCTTCCTTCTAAACCAGAGCATTGTTTCACCTGGGGGTATTCAAACAGGCTACAAATCAGCTGTACAAGCTTTCTCCCAGCTCCAGTGATAGATGGATTTTCTCAGATTATCTGTTAAAATTTAAGGTAACAAATCTCCCAGAGTACTTCTCTTTCTCAAATTCACTCCTGAAGCAGATTGAAGGATGACAGATCCACTTTATGGTAATTTTAAAATTCTTCCACCCTGACTAGAGAGAGGTTTAAAAAAGCTTTCTCTGAAATGATAACAAAGCCACAGATAGGAGATCTCCATTTCTCTTTTAAAAGGTAGTTTCTGTGTATTTTTCCTCATGGTGGAAGTGTTAGCTTGGCATAAAAGCACTGTTAAGAGACCAAGTCTTTGCACTAGAATATAGGAATTCTCCTTGCCTCTTTGCCTTCTTCCTCTTCCCCAGAGAAAAAGATGCTAAAACCTGACCAAATCCAATGTCAGTATTGTCAAAAAGTCTATTTCTGAAATATTCTGACCTGTAATCACACAGCAATTTATCATTTCCTTTATTTTGTTTTTGAAGTGTTCGCACTCTCACTATCTTTGCTCATCTATGAGCTCCAGAATTGTTTACTGTGTCCTTCAAAATGAAAATATACCTAAGTTTATCCAGAATCATTCACTTTCCAAGTACACAGCCCTACTATAAAATATCTCACAAGTACTTAAACTACCCTCAGTCTACAGAATTATAGAAATATTTTTTTGTTACTTTGAGACAGTTGTGTGATGAGATGCAACAAAACGAGATGATGACGGTCACTGAAGGGGAAAATAGCATCTCTTACAAAAGATGAGGTCCAGAAAGGATTTATTACCCAGGTGCTTCTGCAAGAAAGCCCAGCACGCTCAGTAATGAGTTAAACAGACACTACTTTGTCTTGTGCTTGTGCTATTCCTTTCAAATGCAGCAAGGCAGGAACACCTGTCAGATTAAGGTATGAAAAGAGATACAGATATTTTTCAACCGTCTGAAACTGGCAGACTTCCCCTCTAATAATGTATATATGAACACTACAGATGCCTGGAGACCCGCGAGGCAGAGACCCCACAAACATCCTGAGCTCCACTACAATCTAAACATAAAGAGCAACAAATCATTTGAGAAAATTCTTCAGAATTAAGTTTGTGTGTATCTGGAGATTACTCTGCAAAGAACAACACACAAATGCAGCTTCTTCAAGGCAAGGAAATAAGAAGAGAACATGTTCTTGTCACTGAGCGATGTAAATAATGATGCCCTGGAATTAAACCTGGGCTGAACTTCCCCAGTCTAAATTGATTCTTGTATGATCTGACACTCCATTGCTTTTGAGAAGCCATATACAATATATTTATGAATCAGACAGATTACAGTGCTTTCAGCAATCCTGCCTGATGTTTAATATTTCATACCATAACACAGAGTACTTTCAGAGAGCTGCTATGTGGTGAGAAAGCTCCAAGGAGAAATCTGGGGACAGTGATGTCAATGACCACTCATGATGTGCTCTAAAGGAACACTGGAGTGGCCATTTCATGAAATACTGGCTACAGAATGTAAACTGGGTTAAGCAGAATTTGAAAAACATTGACTTTTGGTGGAGCTGGATCAAATCTCCTTGTAAGAGCACTGAATCTTTTTCTCTTTCAAATGGAAAAATTCTTCCCTGTTCAGACCAATGGGAGTCTGGCACCTACTTTGAAGGGATGATGCTGTCAACATTAATAGGTGTCAGGTCAATCACATTTCTCTTTATGCAGTATTGCTAAATAAAAGTTTGAACATCTGTGTTTAATTTCACATTCCCCATAGATTAGCTGTTAATACATCAAAAAGGATTAGGCCGTGAATCAAGTTAGATCTCAACCACCCTAATGCTATTCCCTCAAAACAACCCCAAAAAACCAAACCAGCACCCAGTCAACCAACTGAAACAGAGATCAATGACTGTGTTTACCTGCAATGAGCTCTAAGGCAGATTCCTCCTCTTGTAGCCAAGTTAGTTGCCTATGGATTGTCACAAAGGACAGGAATAAAGCTCTAGCTTTTCCTGGCGCCATCACACTTGATCAGAGCACCAATAATTAATACTTTCTTTGCTCAACTAATACCATCATGATAACAAGCTACAGAACGAAAAGGAAGAAACCTGTTGAGCTGCAGATTTACATGACATAAACTGGTGCTGGTCCAGTTATTGGAGCTTAACAAAGTTCTAGGCTAAACTACAGCTATTGCAAGAAGAATGAACTTTTTGTGTAAATAAATTCTGACACAGCTGTAAATCTGATACACAGACCTGCCAAATGAGTTTTCCAGTATCTTTAGAGGAAGAAGTTCAAAGACATCTTATGGGCTTATGCCAGGTTAGGAATGCAGCTGGTGAAATGAGGGAAGGCATTGAAATAATTTAATTCCTACTCTATAATTCAGAAAAATTGGTAAGTATCCTTTCAGCCTTCAGAATCATTATTTCATCAGCTCTGTATTGCAAATTAAATTTCTTTTAGAGAATTTCCTTCAATTTTATGGAAGCATGAAAGCTGTTTTGGTACAGTTCCTTTTGGCACACAACATTAATTATGCCTTTATGCTGGCCAGCCATTTGTTGTTTGATTTGTTCCTATGGCCACACAACATGACTTCCATAACTTAATCTAAATATCTCATCTGAGACCAATTCTAATTTTGGAAACTTGTCACCATTAATATCCATTTTCTGTTATAAGACAGTATTCATTAAATGCCTATGGCTTATTAAAGCCCTGTATTATGTTGATCTACACTATACTGTATAAATCTTATATGTACATACACCCACATACACTATACTACGCTTTTTTTTTTCTTTTTCCCTACGAAAATATCACTTACATATTGGTTTATTTTCACATCTAGTTTTCTTTACTATTCTGTTTAATCCTTGAAAGATGCAGGCTTGTTAATAGGTGCTACATGGATATTAATAGCAACTGATATCAAAGCACCAGGTCAAATGAATGGTTACTTAAGATAGCACTGTTTGTCACCAAGATAAAATGCCTCATTAATGTTATGCATAAAATCAATTGATTTTAATTTTCTGGCATCTGTTTCAGTTCTCCTCACTTATTAGTGACTAGCATTCATGGCTCTAAGGGGAGATTACTGAAAAAAGATATGCTTTATCTCCAGCTAGAGCTAAGCAGCTGGTAAAATTTTCAGACGTGCAATGGTTGCTAAAAGATTTGAAAGTCGACAAATTCAGGTATAGCACTGAAAATCCCTGGGACATATGAACGGTTGCATTTGCAGTAGCCCATATGCTCCACATACACAGTATGAAGTTCCAGCCTCAACCAAAAGACCTGAAAACACCCTCAAATTCACTATCATATCCAAAAAACCACCACAAATGTCCAGTTAAACTTTCTGGAAGTGCAGCACTGCAGTGCCAGATACTCCACAGAGCACAAAGTTCAGCCTACACAAATGAGGCACCTGCAGTAGCCAGGCTTCCTCTGGGCAACTCCACTGAAGCCAATGAGAAGTCCAGCCAGAACTCATGCCCTAGAATAGCCTGAAGCAGAACAAATATGATTAGCAAGGTAAGTGTGATCTCCTAAAATGTAAATTACATGAACTTTAAAAATGTTGTTTTATTTGTCCTGGGTCTCAGGGAGCAAGAGGCAGCTGTGAAGCACAGGGAGCAGAAGACTGACTCTGCTGATTAGTGCACAGCAGAAAGTCAGAGCAAGGAGGACAATTTCAGATAGTCACATGCAGATGGACCAGCAGCTATGAAGGAGATGACAAGACTCCTACAGCGAATTCCTGGGAGTCTCCAAACTGAGGAACACATTCAGATTCAAAAGGGAGAGCAGTGCAAGGACTATCTCAGATGCTGTACTTAAAGAAGAATACATCTTTATATTTGCAGAAAAGAGGACGAATCTCATGGAAGGAATAATGAATAAATATGGCAAAGGTGGATAGTGGACCAAAACCAGAGAAGTAATGTAAGCTCAGAGAACTACAACCTAGCTGAGTGTCTTGGGGTAATTCTGTGACAATCCTGCATTCCCCATTGCCTGCTGGAAGTTTTTTGTACCTTTAAACTGCAGCCGGGAGGACTCTTCAAAGCGGCTCACTTGACCTTGCAGCCGGAATGTTTACATGTTTTTACTCAGTTTGAGACATTTTTCCCTCTGCTGGTAGCTGGGGG
>VZRX01022218.1:65109-109468 GCA_013398075.1 Notiomystis cincta | reverse complement strand
ATCTGGCTAACAGTTGTAAGTGCAATTAAATTTATCACACAGAAGGGAAAAATGTGTTGGTTTGTTTATTTTTGGTAAAGAGTTTCAACTCTGAAATACTATGCTGTAATTTTAGGGACTGGTATTCTGTTCAAAAGGACAAGAGTTGAAGGGCATATAACCTCACTGCACACTACTATCAAAAAAACTATCAAAAAAGAAATCAGTGAAAAGATTGAGGGATTACTCTATAATGTAAAGTTAGGGTAAGTAGCTGCAGTTTGCTTTGATGATGGCAGACTTGAAGCTGGGGAAGTCTACAAACATTGAAGAGTGTATCCATGATTTAAAGAAATTCTTGGCATAGCAGAGGAAAGAATGGAGTGAACTCAAGTGGAAGTATAGGTGGTATGTCTTGGAAAAACTTCCTGACATTGACATTTAGGAGTCTAACCATATCCCAAGGTATGAAGTCAAGCTTTATTCCCTGAAATATTCAAAAAGAAACTTGAGAAGAATTAAACATATGCCATACTTCTGCAGAAAAAGAAAAAGACATTTTTTTCCACATATAGAGATTATGTGTTTTTGTGAATTTCATGATATATTCCTATCCAGTTCTGAAAGATAAATGCATTTGAACCTTGCCAGAACTTGGATTCAAATAGAAGACATTTAATGAAATTTTGGAGACCTGTGGGCAATAGGGCTCCTTCCTCAGAAGCAGTAGGTAGCACCAGCTTCCCAAAACACTCTTTAATAGTAGAGGACAGAAGCACCATCACAGTCCTACCCAACGTCTCGAGTAAGATAATAATGTCCACTAATTTCATGGGTTTGGCATTGTCATTTTTTTCTTCTCCCTCCCAAAGAACTCTTCCTGAATTTGGGTGGAAAAAAACAAGGACTTTTTATTCTCTTCTACTTTCTTTACCTCAATTTTTTTTGTTTCATTTGGGACAGAAGGAAAGAAAACATTTTGTAAAATCTTGTTGTTCCCTACAATATACCTGGGTATACTAGAAGCAGGGAAATTCCAATTGCATGGGGTTGTTTTTTTCCTTGAAAGGGTTGTGTTTTAACTTAATGGGTTTCTCTGAGGAATTGGAAACTGTAAAATTCCTCCATTGCCAAGAATTCAGTTTTAACCTAAAAGCAAGGAGAGTTTTACTGGAGACCTTCCTGGACACCAGAAGTGGAAGCCTAACTATGAACAGGTTTGCTGTATATCAGTCAGGACAGAGCTGTGTGGGGTCTCCTCTCTCACTTGTGCTGTGGCACAGCTGCTTACGCTGCCCTGCAGGTCCTGCAAGGCCCTGACACCAGTGGGCCCACTGGGGTGGGCAGTGCCAATCCTAATCCTCACAGTCCTGTTGCTTCAGCCATGTGATGGATACACTTGTTGGCAGCACGAGTCCAACTTAGACAACTGCAGAAGGAAAGCAAACAGTACAAAATACCAGTGGGCATCCAGTAATCTGCATTCATGGTTCCAAACTAAACGTTCTGGATGGAATTTTTCTGATTAAAGGTCAGGGTGAAGTCTACATGGTGTGTACCTCAATCAACAGTTTACTCCTGCCATTAACTACAGCTTTTACTGCATAAGCTCAGCCCAGTAGAGACACAGGGAACGCAGCCTCAACATAATCCTGTTTTAATAAGGTTTCCATTTGGAGGCTGTCTGGGGAAGGTGTAATCAGCAGGCATACTGTGTAGCTGCTTGCCCCTCTAGGAACCTGTGCTAAGCTTTCATCCTGGCAGCTGGTAAGGCACTGCTCAGTGTGCAAGAGCAGCTAAAAGATCTGAAGTGTTTTTTCGTTTCACTGCTTTGGAAATAATTTTTTCCCTTTCTTTTGAATCCTACTGAATATGGACATCCTAAAATATTTGAAGAACTTTGTGTGAACCCATTCCACTGAGGTCTAGTTGTGACAAAGGAAAATTACTGTTCAAAAATATGTATTTTCTTCCAGAGCTTTTGATGATTGTGAACAGCTTATTTGTTAGAGGAGAAATTCTGGCAAGGTTGGATGAATTTTTGAAAATTCATCACTTGTTAATCAGTTATTCCAAAAATGGACAAGAAAGTTACACCTATCCATATAAATAGCTCCACAACAGAAGAGGTCAGCAATGAGCAATTTCCTAATTGCTCTGTTGCCCTAATTTACCCAGCTATTTCTGTGACATCCAGATTGTAACAAAACTGTGCCCACTGAAATACATCTTAGTTCTTGAACACTCCCCAAAGGTCAGAAAGGTACCTTTTAGAATAAGACATTAATTGTGGGAATAGATTCCACATGCTAAGCATTGTATAACTGGCATATTTTCCTTATATGACTTTTTATTGCATTTTATACTGTTATCTACTGAGAAGCAAAACCTTCCCTGTGGCAGAAACAGTCTGGAGTCTTGTCTTACCTTTAGAAATGTCTTAGCCTCCAAAAAGAAACCTGCAAAACACGTTATGTGTCTATACAGTCACAGTGGCTCCTTCGTTAATCCATGAAATCTAGTCACCAATCAAGATGTGCCCAAGTTCTTTTTTACTCAGCTTTTAGACATCCTGCATTGACAGGTTGGTTTTTCCCCAAGTCACGCAGTCTGTGCATGTGTGCGTGGGCGTGGGTGTGAGAGAGAAAATGCAAAGCGCCCGGCAGACATTAGTCACTTTGCGCCGTAGTGTTGGAAGGTGCTCAAGTTCTAGGTTGTAAAAACATTGTGGTGCACTCTGTAGACTGGGGGCCCGTGTGGTTCAGCACTGCAGCTGCTGCTTTGATAGCTGAGGCACTTTTTCAGGTCTGTCTGTCTTTTCTCCTTTTTGCTCTGTACCTCTGTGTGCTTGTGATGCAGAGACCACCTTTGTTGCGATAGGCAAAGCCACAAGCTTTCCAGGCAGCAGGTAGAAATCCTGGTCAATAGCACCAGCATTTTGGCCAGCATGCACTTTAATTCACTGGGCACAAGGAGCAAAAAGGAGAGAGTTTC
The DNA here is from genome assembly GCA_013398075.1 of Notiomystis cincta. Lineage (NCBI taxonomy): Eukaryota > Metazoa > Chordata > Aves > Passeriformes > Notiomystidae > Notiomystis > Notiomystis cincta. Next base: position 106,495 of record VZRX01022218.1, on the reverse strand, counting down.
AGCAGAATTAACATCAGAGAGACAGGTCACACATATTAACGCTCCTATATAGGGAACACAAGGGGATAGAGGAGCAGAGAGATCAGGACCCTAGTCCCTTGTGATAAACAGAATTTTTTCTGAATGTGAACACCAGAGAAAAGTGAACCTTGTCAGAGGATGTTTCCTCTCAGTGCAGTCTCTGATTATGCAGGTTTTAAGTGTTGTTAATTCAGATAGAATATATCATGCAGTTCTGCAGCTGGATGACTGATCCACTTAAAGCCCTGCAGTGCAACTCAACTACCCTTGTAACTCTCTCCTAGCCTGCCCTTTATGTGTACTCTAGATGCTTCCCTACCCTGAAAGCTGATTTTGCAAAACCCCTGTATCATCTGCAGCAGATGGAGTTCTTATCCTGGGCTGAATATACAGATGGGTGCAGATCAGCCAATCATGCCTACAAATTACATTTTACCCCTTTGTGTGGTATGTACATCTGTGAATTTTGGTAAGACTCCTCTATGCCATGTAGGAATGTCACTAAGGTTATAAAATACTATTTTCTGTATATATCTCTTCTATATATATATATATTGTTTAGGGGACAACAAGAGTGGCACCATGTATGAGAGTGAGAGGTGAAACAAATTCCCTTGGATAGCATTGAAGGTGTTCTCCTATTTAGGATTAAAATAAAACAAAGAATGAACAATGTCACCTGTGCTAAAACATCTTAATTCTTTATGCAGAATTTGTATGAGTAGAATGCTACACTGGCAATGTTTTAGCAGACTTTATACCTTTACACTTATTTTCTGTATTTGCTTCTGTACTCGCCTTTTGCAGAAGCATGATTATGTGTTTCATTAATAATGGCTGAGATTCTTAACATTTAGGATAATTCCTGATATTGAAAAAACACACACTGTGATACATAAAGTACGAACACAACAAAAAGATGTTTCCTACCCCAAGAATAATGTTATATGTATTCATTGTCCCTAAACTGTCCCTAAACTGTCAGTGGATAACAAAGGTTAGAAGTACATGGATATAAATCACAATCTATTTATCTCTGGGTGACTTGAGGATCAAAATAACATAGGATATTTCGAGTGATGATAACAACTTTAGAGGACTTATCTCAGGCAATTTTGTTCTACATGTTTTAAATTCTAGCCTGGTGATGTTAACTCAAGAGCATTGCCAAGGTGGAGTTGGGAGCCTGCCATTAAACATTGATTTTCCCAGTATCTCACAATTACAGCAACATCTGTGCTAAATAACTTTTACTGATCGTCTGTGAAGGGTTCATGGACAATGTATCTCACTTAAAGGTCTCCTTTCTTACCTGTGCAAGAGGGAGTTGCAATGATTGTGCAGTAGGATATTCTGTGAGAGGGACTGAGATTGAGGTTTCTTGAGGCTTTCCTTTTCATTTTCTTTTAATGTCATCTTTGTAGATACACCTAAATTTTCTTATCAGAAAGTATATTTTGTATTTTGCCTAGGTTTCTAAAAGCGTTTCCTTGCCTCTATGATTTATATGTAATTGATAAGTCATTTTTTTTTACCTTCATAAATTGTCAATATTAAAAAGAAAGAAATACCAAACAACAGCAACAAAAACATGAGTGTGATGAAGTTATAAAATATACTCCTACTGGCTGAGCAAAGAGAAACTGTGTGTCATAACGGATTCCATGGAAGTGGCTGCTAAACTGACTCTTCCCTATCTCACTGCTCATATTTTGGATATGGCTCCATGTAATAGTGAAGGGAAATGAAACAGAAACTGAAATAGTCTGGAAAGCAAAATAATACATTCTCCAATTTTGTTTTAGAGATCAAGCTGCATCCAAGCTTCCCAAAAAACTTTATAAGTGTTCATTAATTAATCAGCCTGTGCAGCACCCCTGTGAGATGGATACATGTTGTTGTCTGCATCATTTCATGCTTGCAGAGACCTGAGCTTGCCCTGGGTGATGCAAGAACCCAGCAGCTTGGGTGAGGCAGGAGCACAGCACAACAACACTTCCATTTCCATGCTGATCAGTGTTCAGAAGTCCATAGTGGACTTTGTGATTCAGCCAGAGCCTCGGGCTCTCCCTTAAGGTACTGCAGTGCACAGGCCCCACTGAACAGAGAGATTTAAAGACTACACAGAAACCAGGGATGGAGAGAGAGGAAAACATTTTTCTCTCATGAGAACATATCATTCATAATGCAATGCTGAGTACTCTGTGCTTTCGAGAAGGATCCCCTGGTTTTGGGGAGGAGGAACAGTAGGAAGTTGCACCCGTTCCTGCAGTGCTGAGGATTCAGGCAAAATACTGTCACACAAGCAGCCTGAAGTGTTTGTAAGAGGCCCAACAGGGATGGGAACATATAGGCAAAAGAGTCTGAGGAGATGGTTCCGAAAACAGCACAGGATATGAGGATGAACTCACTGAGAAGGAATATCCTAGGTCTCTTTTCCCTTTCAATTAATAGTTTTCTAGAAGATTACCAAGCCTTATGTTCTTTTAAGATGCTTATTTTACTTGCTACTTATGTTTTGAAAACTTGCCTAGAAGTTGAATTTTTAAATCTGAAAAAATAAACTACCCAGGGAGCATTCTGCCTTGCCTGCATGATCTGTAATGCCAAAATCATCCGGAACTTTCTGTACTACTTTGCTGTTCTCTAGTTATTAAGCCATACTGAGGAAGCTGCCTTTCTGAAGTATCTCAGAAATAACACAAGAGAAAAAGCAGGGGTTAGCATATCCCTTTCATCCAGGACCCTGGCAACTTCCTGAATTTTCATAGAAGACAAAGACTGATAAAGGCCTGATATTTTTAAAGGCATCATCTTCATTTTCTCTATATTCTATTTAAAAATCCAGTGTTATCTTAAACAGAGATAGTTTTGTACTTAATCTTGAAACACATAGAATCTGTAATTCCAGTAATCTCCTTTATCTGTTTACGAGGTTCCCACCCTGTTAACTTCCACTGTCAGAAAGGTTTATTTTCAAAGTCAACTTCAAATGAATTTGTGTCTCTTGCAAGCAATGAAGTTTCCTTGTCAGAAATTGAAGGTAAAATTCGGTAAATTGTGGATCGGCTGTTTTTCAAACCCCCAGCTGAGAACCACAGGATATTTATAGTGCTCAAAAAAGAGCTATTAAATGGATTTCAAAGTTTATTTCCATTCATTGGTTTATAATATATTTATATTTAGCATTTCAGCTAGTATGTGGGCTTCCAAACAACTTTGTCAATTGAAAATTTCCGGATGCTGTTATAACATCAAATATTATAAGCTAAGTGGAATATTACAAGATGATTCAATCAGGCTGACTAACATGCACAACATAATTCTCTTGAAATCCACTGTTCAATCACTGTGATTGAAATGGTTCTCCCTTAAAAACAAATATAATTTTGATTATTTTGGCTTTTCTCTTTCTGTTCAATTCTTTGCAGGTCTATTGTATCTCTCTGTGCAAATCTCTCTTAAGCCTTTATGATCATTATGTGATTTACTGTGAGTCCCTTTGATAAGGGATGCCTAATAGCAGTTTTCATTAATGATAACTGACTCTCACATGTCATTCTACTCACCAGTGAAAGAAGATAGAGCATGCCAACTGCATGCAGGGAACATGCAGATGAAACTCAAGATTTGCTGCATGTTCCTGCAACTGTAGAGGCACTGAGAGGGGCAGAAAGCACTTCACTGAAGTGGGATCTATCTGACGTGGTAGTTAATGAATAACCATGGTCACGAAGTATTACAGGAACTTTCATAACCAAGTGAAGCTAGTACATTATTAAGTCAATTCCTTCAGCTGTGCAGACTGCAGACAGGAAGGTTTTTATATCTGGAGGATATTGCTTCCTCAAACAAAAGCTGGAGAGAAACTGCAAGGTTGCACAGGGGTCTTGTGGACCACCCATGTTCACATCACAATGAGGCCCCCCTTTCTTCCTCAACATGTGATTTGAGGGAGTAGGACACGCCCTGGAGTAGCCTGACATAGGCTCTGGGGATGAATATGATCAACTCTCCCTGGTTATCACTGAGTTTGCACTTTCCTACAATGCTCAAACTGCACTTGAAACCTATGATTCTGGGTCATGGAGATACATGAATGGAGGTCATTGTAGCTGACTCATGTCCACTGTGGTTACCTGCCCCAGCCCCCAGCCTCCTGCCCTTTATCAGCAGAAGTTAACCCTGCCATTCTCTCTTGGGTCTTAGCTCAATGGCACTTGACACAACTGCTATTTGCTTAACCTATTCAGTTGGCTGTGCAAACAGCTCCCCTTTCTGTAGCTTCTAGTAGACATTTCTTTTCTGGGCAACTTCTGTTATATTCAGCCCATTTCATCTGAATCATGCTACAGGTTTATTTCTTTCCCCAGTCACTCTTTGTACCTTGACATATTTACAGGCAGTTGTCTCTTCTGTATTCTCACCTGCTGGTACATTCCTGTTAGCCCTGTGTTTGAGTCATGATGTTTGTGCATTTATTCTGCAGAACTCTGATAATATGTATTTGGGAAAGGTGCCTCACAGTTAATCAAAAGCTTTCATGAGCAGTAGCCATGCCTCCCACTGCCGTGGCTGTTTCTGTATGTACAGGAATACTCATGGACTGCCTTTACCAGTAGTACTTACAATGATTGTTATAGCACATTGTCTTTTTATCTTATCTAAACAATTGAAACACAAAAAGAACAAAACCCAAACAACTTTCAGTTTTAAAAGTTGTTTTAAAAGGCTCCTTTTATTTGAAAACTATTTCTTCTTTTAGCCTGTGCTTCAGTTTTTGCATATTATGAATGCATGATAGAAAGGCAAAACAAGCTGTAAGTTGCTGTTTCATGTATTGGCAACAAAACTACAAGATAAATCCTGAATGCAGATTTTTTATTATTGATGACAGTGTAATTGAAAGAGCACAGCTGGATTTTCAGCTCTTGTTGCATAGATCTAAATGACTATATAGATTATGGAGCGGTGGAGAGTCAGCTGCTCTCTTTTTGCATTTCCTGTTGTATTTATGTGTTAGTCTAGGTTTCTCTCTTTTTTTTTCTTCATAACTCTTTCCAGTTTATTTCTGATATTAGAGGTGGTGTGAAAAGAAAGAAATGAGAACAGGTATCAATGACAACATCTCTAAACACTTTTTTGGAGGCAATCTGTGGGCACCTTCACTATAAACACCATTGGCAAAGTTGTTTGGCAATGTTGCTCATTTCTCCAAGATCAGCTACAGAAAATATTGAGGCAAAGAAGAGAGTAACTTATACAAAAATAGTTCAATATGTGATTTTTACAGTTTTAACTTACTTCATCCTTATTTTTTAGGTGTCTACCTACTTTTTATTAGATTGAACTTGATATTCTCTTTCCTGTGTAATGTTAATATGTAGGCTTTTGAATCAAGAATATTTCTTGGTGAGGCTTTTCAGAACATAAATACTTTTCTATCTCACCCACATTCATGTGACTCAAAGACAGCTAAAAAGAGTTTTCATGTAACTAAGAGTTTACTTATGTTATGGACTTTTATCTACTTTGGAAATACAAGTCTACAATGAAAAGGAGAATCTTTAAATAAGGGATTTGTTTCTTTGTGGAAAGTTAAGAAGTAGGTCATAATATGCTCAAGCATCACCCAGGTAAAATCCACCTTAGGCTACCTGTAAACCTATTTCTGACCCATTTTATTGACCTGAGTGTGTAATCTACCTTCCTAGCTCACCTATTTCTGAAGAGAAAGCTTCAGAGTGACTTTTGGTGGGTAGGCAGTATGTTATGAGTCAGACTGAGACTCTCCTTGAGACTGGGCCTGCCTGCTGCTGCTGACCACAAAAGCTTTTGTGGCCTGGCTGCCTACAGCCACCATGTGTATGAGCAGGAGGTGGAGCATCCTTGTTTGTAGCCATTCCTGAAAGCCATGTGGTGGCATGTCACCCCTCCAGCAATCACAGTGCAGTATCCATGGAAAAAGACAAATACAGGGGAAGGAAATGGTCTGGGTGTTTCCCTTCAGGGACGAGGTGATGTTTAAGGTTAATAAGACAGCAAACACTGTTCTAAAATAAGGAAGTGCTGTCTTGGGAATCTCCTTTGTTCACTGTGTGCTGTGTCAGCTATCCCTGTCACTTGTCACTGCAGTGAACAATTACTGATTTTGTGTTGTCTTAATATGGCACACTGTAAGCTGCCATGGCTCAGGAGCTGTTCAGGAGCAGTCCTGGCATTTCTTCAGCAAAGACTGGGCTGCAGAGTGACGTGTCAACCCACGGATGTGCCCTTCTCATAGACCAGAGCCCAGAGTTTGCCTGAAGCTGCTACTCATGTCAATATAAATTTGAGGGTTTTGAGCAAGGAAATAAAACCAGTGGGAGGCAGGGAAAAGAAGAGTGCCTGACTAAAATCTTACTTGCTTTACCTTCTGCAGTGCTTTGGGTCTGCCATGCCTTGCTGGTTTTCTGCTGGTGTGAGTGGGATAGCACAGTGGAGAAAGGAATCCTACAGAACAGAAATGATGCACTTGAAAGACTGAATACAGTAAGTGGCCAAACTGTCAATAAATCAGAATGCTTCCTTAGGAGGCCATATGCCAGGTAGCATTGGCCAAATATATTCCCTGTGCCACCCTATCAACTTCAGTGCAGTTGCTCCAGAGATAGATTTGGCTCCTATTTCTTGGAAAGCTGGTGGAAGAGAATGTTTTTATTCAATTTTTGGCAAGGTTTGTGACTGAGCTGTGGTGTGGTTTATGTCCTCTAGCTTTTGACATACACTTTTAATTATTCTTAATAAATTTAAATTGGAGCAAGTATCTTGAAATACTTAACTAAAATATAAGTTAAAGTTTTGATCTGTGCCTGCCATTGGAGGATTTTTCAACCTAGCACTGGAAGTAGAGGAAGACCTCTAAAATGAAATTAAGAGATATTTAACAAAAATAAATAAATTATGTCTGAGCATTTTTATGTCTTTAGTGTGTAACATAAATAATTCATCATATTTTCTTCTGTACAGCATATATTTTTAAATGGCTTTTCCACAGAGATATCCTGCTATTTGTTTCCACTGAACAGAGCTATAGGTGATAGTATATCAACCTGAAGTAAGTATTTGCAACTCTCAGCTCAGCAACTAATTGTCAGTAGTCGTAATAGTAGTACTATTTATTGCACACTGCAGAACAGTTAACTTTTGGATTTTTTTTAGTCCTTGTGTCTGCTAACTTTTCAGGGAATGTAATAATGATGGTGTCTATCTCTTTTGGTCTGCAACACCTAAGAAAGAAAGGCAAAATTGACTCTGTCATACAGCAGGAAGAAAAAAAACCCAAGAGGGCTACCCAGTATGCTGTTCAACCCAGGAGTCCTAACTCCTAGTCTAGGGCTCTGTTCACTGTTGGACTGCTCAGATCAAACAGTCTGATTCAATTTTCTCAGCCTTACTCACTGTTTCCAGGCAAAAAACACCTAGTAGTGATGGCAGGACTGGAAATCTGATCTGCCAGTATATCACCCTCCTCAGCTGGAAGAACCATTTCCAGGTCCTCAGTCCCCAAAAGAGATTTGTAGGACTGTGGGTGGGGTCAGTGGGGTTAGCTTGTCACAAAGCCTGTCCATGAGAGTATTCTCAATATATAATGGTAAATATTCAGGGACTGCTAACCCAGAGCATATCAGTAATGCTCTAATTCTGTCTGGAATACCAAATTCATCAAGGATGCTCCATAAACACCAGGTCAGTGATGACAGAAGCAAGTGGATTGAACATAACCCTTCAGAAATATAGAGGGAATTTTAAAACCTCCCCTAAGGCCATGGATGAACATCCTTATACTCAAGTAATCAACTTTGGTGCCTCTCCTGTAGCCAGGCCTAGCTCCTCACAGTTCATCTGCCACAGGAATTTGAAGTGTGTTGGAAGGGAGCAGAGCAGCTCCCTGTGCATGATAGCTGGTGGTTCTAGACAGAGGAACCCTGAGCTTGGTAGAGGACACCCCCCCCCCCCCCCCCCCCCCAGGTGGTGGAGCAGAACATCATGAGGGGTGTTTGCACTCTCTGTTTTTCTCAGCTGCCTTGGTTGGCTCAGCCCCAGTCAGGGGGAAGAGCAGTAAGGGCATTCTCCAAATTTAGGGATATTTGCCAAACAAACACGAACAGTTTTGCTGGACCCATTTCTTTCTGCGGCACCTAGAACAGCTTGGCAGCAGTACAGCTGAAAGATTAGTGCAATCTAATTAACTCCCTTAAAGCTTCTGATCTAAAAGACTGCCACTCCTTTTACCTTGTGCACCTTCTGTGTGAAAGTAAGATGTGCCTGTGAGTATAACATTCAGAAATGCTAAAGCTAATAACATCCATTCTCTGGCATCACTGCTGTTAAATTATGCTGCCATTCCAGTGTACTCACACCAATATCATTCTGCTCCATCATGAGGAGGTGCATTTATTATCAGAAAATCTCTCTCCTGTACACACCAATTATTCTACATAGGATGGATTGGAAGCAGGTCCTATAATTATGCCCTAGTCAACCAGTAAGTCTATAAACAAAATCTTTCACTCTTTTATTACCTCTTTTGCTTCCATCTATTATTCTTCAAATGTTTATAGAAGTTGGGTGTGTGTGTTTTAATCTATCAGCAGTTTGAATATTTTTCAAGTACAAATGCCCTAAAACTGTGGTTATTTTTCATAAGGTTTCCAAATGCCCTGTTTTCTTCTCCTGTCAGCCAGAGCAGAATAAGTCACCATCAAAGGCAGAATAAATTATACTGCTAATTAACAATATGGTTGGTGCTCTGGAAACTTGATTTTTTTCTGCTGTTATTATTAGGAAAGAAGTTCAAGCTGGTGAAATGACACCCTCAATCTCTCCCTTTTAGTCCCCTCACAGCATGTCTGTATGTCTTAATATTCAATTTTCCTCTGTTAAAATAATTAATTTTACAGAATCAGTGTCATCTCTATCAATATAAGGTCTGGTATCTTTTTCCCATGTTTAATCTTTTAATTTGCTTGGGTTTGATCTTTTTTTTGGCTGTTTCTTCTATTTTTTAACACCACTGCTTCTATTAATACCAATATTTACACCAAGTTATGTTTCCTTCTCACCAAATTTGGGTCGTATTTGGATGTCTTCAAGACGTTTCTTGCAGACCTGCACATTTTGCCACTTGCCATTTTTGGGAGCATTAGATACTGAGGGTCTCAGCCAAATAACAAATTACAGCTCTTGGTTTGAAACAACAGAATCCATTAGAGACTGTGTTATTGAACCATATTGACCTGCACATTTGTAGAAGGCATTGCAAGGTCACTGCTGGGAGGAGTTTTCCAGTTTCTTTTGCTCCCCTGCAAGTAGATGTTCTAAGCCTGAGTGCTGTGTCAGCTTTTACCCAGTCTGGACAAGAAATTGCTTTACCCACCCATAAAACTTTAGACACCTTAAAAGAAAATATTCATTTGAAGTTGGGTTCTGCAGTGTCAGGGACTCAGATTTGAATTCTTATTCTGCACGTTTCTTCCATCCTTACTCTTTTGAGGTGAGTATTTAGACTTCTTTTTAGAGCTCTGCCTGTACACCATAACTCACTAGATAAAGAGTTTGAACCTTAGTGTCTTATAGAGCCCTTTGAGTGCTATGAATGGCAATATTAACTATGTCCCCTGAAAAGAGGGGAAAACCAGGAGAAAAATGAGCTAAAATATTAGTGTTATTACATATCCCTTTTACAGTATAGGTTGTACTTAGATCAATTCTTACCAGAATTGAGTGAGAGCATCAGCAAACCTTATAAATCTCAGGAAATACTCTCAGTCTTATTTCCAGAACAGTTCCTTGTTGGTGTTTAGAACAGCCTCCTTCTCTATATTTCTTAGGGGGAGGTCAAGATACAAATTGGCACAAAAGCTACACACAAACCAAGTTGGAGCTTTTTTCTCCAGTGCCAACACTTTGGAGACAAATGCATGGACCCATTTACAAGCAGTGGTATAGGAAGATTCTGGAATGATGGAGATCAAAATTAGGCAGAGTAAATTCAGGTTATGGCTTGATGGTAGTGCTAAGACATGTAAACCTGTCAGGCTATAGGACTCAAAACATTATGTGTCCAAGAGGTTTGAGTTCCTAGGCTGCCAGTGTTGTAAGTGAAAAGCAATCACTTTCTCCAGAAGGCAATGCATCATTTAGTACAGCCTAGGAACAGGAGTTATGTGAGTCCAGTGCCCAGAAAGGTTCAAGCATGGCATCTTGCAACCCATCAGCAGCTCTCGCCCACTCATGTTTTTCTGCCTTTAAACACTGAGCTATTAACCTGTCAGTGAGGTAGGTACTATTGTAGCTTTTAATCTTGTATATTTATTTCAATAAAGCTTTTATTTAATGTATTTTCCACACTTGGATGGTTCTGCTAACACCTTCTCAGAATAATTCCCACTCTGCATTTGTCAAGGCAACTTGCTAAAATAATGCAATGAACAACGAGGCTTATAAATAGCTGAAACTAGAACAGTTATTCAGGTAGTGAAGTTAGAGACATAATATGGTTGTAGGAAAAAAATGTCCTGTTCTGTGGCCTCAGGAAGTTTTCTAATGTGTCTTTCTTAAAAGAAAAAAGCCCCTGTACACCCAGAATTTTTGAATAGTAAGTTGTCATATACACTTCAGAAACATCCACAAAATCTACTTCATTCCCTAGTGCAAGTAGTCAATTAAAAATAGAGCAACCAGAAAGTGACAAATCCCAATAATCAGTGCTGTGTCCTTCCTCAACTGGAAAAATCTTCTTTTCCTTCTTCTGTCATTAATCTGAACATTTTAATGGAAGTGGTCATGCTTTCCAACACAATGTTTAGGAACAAGTCTATCTGCTCACAAGAACCACTGGTGTGCCTCAGCAATGAAAACTAGAATATCTTTCTTGGCCTGTTGTTTTATCTTTATTTCTAGCTAGGATATTTGTGATTTATTTTTGTCAGCATTTTTATAATGCTTTTGAGATAGACAAGAATGAGACTGGTGAGTGCAGCTGTTGAAGTTTTCACTTCAAGTAGTGCTTCTCAACCATATCTAGTATTTGATCTAGGTTGCCTATACATCTTATTACCTGGATTTTTTTTCCAAAAGAGAGAATGAGTATTGCAAACTCTTTGTGAAAACAAACAAACAAACAAACAAACAAGCAAAAAATGGCAGTTGAATCAAAGCTGTAGCGTTACACCTCAGAAAACAGTGCTAAGGTCACGATACTGTCAGCAGTGTGCTTGGCACTGCACCCCTCCTGAACTTCCCCCAGCAGATCCTTGTTGCCTGAAACTTTGATGGGAGCAGTCACAACTAAATCAGTGGTGGTATTGATGTTATTTTCTGGTAGTTCTTTTCCTCCTGACCAAACCAATAAACACATTCATATCAGAAAGTACTACAAGCCAAGGAAAGAAAGGGAATGCAGACAATTTGCTTAGAAAATGATGCATTTTTAAGATAGGCTAGCAAGGCCTAAATAAACTAAACAAAATTAAACATCATGTTTATATAGTCAGGATAAATTTTTGTCTTTATTTTCTTTCTGCCATGGACTGAAACAGTGCAAAAGACCATTTGTGTAGCCCTATCTTGGCTAGGGTAGATTTCAGACACATGTCCACTGTGCTGGTAACGTGGCTGGGTGTGCTTGTTCCCCACAGCAGGAGTTCCTTCCTCTGGGTGACTGCAGTGAAACTTCTGCTTCCTTGCTGATGTGGGCTATGGGAATCTCATATGCTTCCTTCTTTTAGCAGGCATTCACACAGTGAGTGTGGACTGTGGTAGCAGCACTGAAACCTGCTGTGATTCAGGGTTTCGATACTTGCAGAATTTGGGGCAGAAATGTTTGCAGTGGAGGCACAGCAGCTACCTGGGCAGCTGTCTTGCTGAATGAAGTCACAGGGGAGGAGATGGTAGGATAGTGCACTGTGCAGTTTCCAGCAGAATCAGATTATGTTTTACAAATTCTGCTTTTTGTTTTCCAGTGCTTTGGTGGAAGGGTACAAAATCTCACAGATTATTTTCAAGAGAGAGCCCTTAAATGCAACAGGTTGGCAAAGGATGATATGTCTGCATACATATCACAAACGAGGCAGACCAATTACAGCTCAGAGGCAAGGAAAAGGTGGAAATTTTGGAGACTTTCAAAGGGCAGGATCTGCTGATTCTTCATGGACATGTGCTAGAAATCTTGTATGTGTTTTCAGACATCTTGGCCAGGTTATGGAAACCTATATTAAACCCCTAAAAATGTTCTTAGGCAGGAGAATTAAAATGCTTTGCTTTTTCCAAAGGTGCTGAATGTCACCTGTGGAGAAGAGTTCAATTTGTCCTTCCTTCGTATAACAGGGCTCATTTAGTTCAGGTCCTCAATGGGTGGATGCCTTTAACCTCTCAGATCAGACTGCATTATTTGCTTTCCTCAGGCCACCTGCAACAAACATGGCATTGAACTGATCCAGAAATTGAATATCCTGAGCTGGAAGGAACCCTCTAGGATAATTAAAGAGATAGGTTCAAGCTGTGCGGGGGGAGGTTCAGGTTGGACGTCAGGAAGAATTTTTCACTGAAAGGATTGTCAAGCATTGGGACAGGCTGCCCAGGGAAGTGGTGGAGTCCCCATTCCTGGAAGCATTCAAGGAATGAGTGGATGTGGCATATAGTGACATGGTTTTATTAACATGGTGGTGTTTGGTTAAAGGTTGGACTCTATAACCTTGGAGATCTTTTTCAAACTTAACGATTCTATGATTCTATTATTAAATTAATGTTTTACATTTCAAAAAAAAGCATTTTCTCACTAAGTCTGTTAGAGTTAGGGTCCTTCAAATTTCCTGTTTCAGTGGAAAAAAGAACTATGTTGCTTTGTGGTTACAGAAATGGGAAAATCTTGTAAATGTAGGGTTCCACTTATTCATCGATTTGTAAACATTTTCCCTCTTCATTGTCCTTAAAGTCTTTCACAGATCTCATTGTCATTTAATTAGCTTCTCTCTCCTTATCTTGTAGCTATAATTAGTGAAATATATAAATATTGCTTCATTAATTCCTCTTAGTTATTTGCCAATAAGTTTAGTATATGAAAAGTAGCTGGGTGAAGAGATGAGATAGATTTTAAAACCTGAAAGAATAATTACAAGTGGATAAAGTGAGTTTGAAATTGTTTGTTTTTCTCCAGATAATCTGCAGAATGATAATCCTCTGGTTTTGTATTATTTATTTCTCATACAGTAAAAACTGTGATGTTTACTATTCTTTAGAACAAGATTTATAGAGATGAATGATGAGCCATGCTGTATGCAGAATACCATCTTCACTATTTATTGAACTGCCAAATTAAAGGAAACTAAAATAAGACTATGATTTTTCAGCCAGGATAGGTGCTAAATTTAAAAAGAAGGAACAAAATCCAGTCTCATGCCATTTAGACCACAGGGATTAATTATACTGGAAATCAACACAAATGTAGGAAAAAATCAGCTTTCTTTTGGCTTGTCTATGTGATTTAAACTGTGAAAATGTCAGCTCTGCTGTCACTGGGAGCATCTAGCAAGGAAATAAGAGACTGTAAGCAGGAAACAAGGACAACCTGGCATTCACCCTTTACTGAGGCATACTGGTTCTCTTTAATTTTTACATAGCCACAGAAAGCAAGCTGAATAATGATCCAGGAAATCACAGGTTGTGCAGTACAGGAAATAAAGCAATCTCCTTCTCTCTCTCTCTAGGTCTTTGGGATGCCCTGTTATGCACACACCCACCCTCTAGTCAACATCTCTAATGAGTGCATCCATCCATGCAAAGCATTTGATAGAAAAGAACTTCAAGATAATTTTCCATGCCATTCGCCTTGAAACAATTCTCTGCCAGTGTGATTCCCCAGGGGTAGGCAGCAACATATAGCAATTAATCCCAGAAGTGGCTTGATAGACAGTATGGATTGATAGAAAATCCCTGGATGACACTGTGCCCAGATGGTCACACACCAAAGTCCTCAGCCCCATTTAAGAGTGTGACATTAGGGTTTTCTCTTGAAACCAATGTCACCTGGTGATTCCTCAGACTTAGGTGAACCTTCATGCTTATTTTACTTGAGGGTGAACAGAATATGCACTGCTACCACATCTCCAAGTTCCCCTTTCTCTCTGAAGAGACAGTCAGTGAGGGGTTTCAAGGCCATCATATACAGCCTTGAGAAAAGTCACAGTAATAAGAGCCAAATAACAACATATCCCTAGCATATGTTTTGTTTTGACAATCAAGAGTGAGTTTTGTTCTCATTTTATAGTGCTAATTTGTTGCTACTTTAACCCTTAACAAAAAGCTTCATAGTTCTTCAGAAATTCTGAGTTTTCCAGAGATGCTACTCTAGCTGACTGCAAAGGGATATACAGCCATGAAGTGAGAGTTTGTGAAAAACAGCAATGGCAGAGATATATTTATGATCTGTACACTACCTGGGTCATCTGTAATTTTTAGATGGAGTCATTATGTAACTAACATCTGCTGTTCAGTCCTTCCAGTTTGTGTAAACTTTGGTTGTCTCAGAGCCTTGCATCACATGGCAAGAAATCTGTCCATAGTCCTAGTGTAAGAAAACAACTCAGTTTGGTTGTTTTTAATAAATTTTGGGTTTAGAGAAAGACAGTACATACTGACACTTTAGCTATCTTGCTTATTTTTTGTATATTTCATCACTGTTTCCCTGAACACCAGAGACATGGTTTTCCAAGAATGGCCAATTCATGTTATTGTTCAGCATCTGTTCTCAGATATTAACAGTTCCTCATCCATCTCCAATTTCACCCTGGGGGACAAGTGGCTGCAATCAGCAGACATCTGCATTGTGGCTGACTCCACCTGAGCTAGTGACCACCCTGCAATCCATGGAGAGAAAGGGGCTGGCCAGGAGTGCACCTAAACCTGTGCAGACACCCAAATTAGGAGGAATTGCACTAAAAGCTGTGCTGTAAAAGTGGCCATAGTGAGCTGTCTCTGACATAGACTTGTACGATAGGCACATAAAATCAGATCAAATTATTCCACCCTAGAGTTCTGTAGTTCAATGTTGCCTCAAATTTCTGAGCTATTTGAATTTAATGAAAAGCCCTCCTATGGGCTTGACTGAATCCTTTGTATTGTGCTTTCTGAAATAGCTCAAGTCCCCACACCAGTAAGTCTCTTGTGAAGCCCCATATGGATTTTTCTTTGTCTTACTTTGCCTTGTTTACCCAGTATGTATATTTCCAAATCACTACACACATGTAAGTATTTGATATAAAATAAGATTTATTTTACCTGCCTTAAGTTTAAGGTCTCTCTGTTGCTGGGTCAGTTATCTATTTTCTGTTTCTTAACTAGAGATAAGCAACAACTATGAACACTTGAAGACTCATTCCCAATACTTATACCAAAATCTGGGCACTTGCTGAAATGGATTCAGACTACTTACTGAAGGATCAAGCCTTAAAGCTCAGACAAGTTGTCCCTTTGCTATTATTTTTTTAGAGGGGAGTATTTTCTTATTTTGTTTGAGATGGAAAAATCTGTGTCCTTATAGTAAGACCACTTTTGGTACAGACAAAGTCATGAAATACAGAGACAAGTAAAGCTAAAATAAAATCACAGTGCCATTGTTACTAATTAGTATCCTTGTTAGCAAGCTCAGCAGAGATGCCAGAAAATTAATGTATATATATAAAGACAGAAAGTAGACTTGAGCCCATAATTTACAATGAATAATTTATTCAATTAATTTAGCCTGCTTTTCTTCTCAGCAAAACAGATTACAATTTTCTTTAATTTATTCATTATTCAGAAGTGTTCAATAAAAAATACTTATTGTTTTCACTGATTACAAATATTGTAGTACTGAACTGGGTTGTTAAGTTCGATTGAAGAACTTAAAGTAGCACAGTTTCTTTTATTTTTTTTTCTCCTCCCACTAATTGGATGGACCAGCAAGCATTTAGGGCTCACACATGTGCCAGAGGGAATTTAAAACTTCATGTCAGAAGGTATTCAACATCACAATTTTAAAGTTACTTTCTAAGAAGATCTTTACCATTATTTTTTTAGCTATGAAGGGTCAAAAGCAGTGGAGATCTGGCTCCCCAATACTAAGAGTAGCTCTGGTCTAATGTTATAAGTGTTGCAGAAGCACATTCTTTAAAAGGACAAAAAATATGTAGATTTTATTTTATTTAGAACAGTAAGTATGTGACTGTCTTGGGGGGACAGCTGACTGTGTTGCAATTATTTGTGGGGTATTTTCATCATGACTATCAAACCAGGCATTTTTGTTCACTCTCCTCAGGCTTATCCTTTCCCCATTCTCTTTATAAATGTTTTGGAGTTATTTTAAGATTTGTTTGAAACTGAAGGTTGCTGGTTTAGCAAATCAGCTTCTGTAACACTCTAGTGAAAGCCTGCAGTTTCAGTAAAAGAAAAGTGCCATGAGAGAAGACGAGAAAATAGGAGATGAAGAACTTGCAGTTGTTTGTCCTGCAATTCTTAGCCATGGATGAATTTCACACTACAGCATGTACTGCACTGGAGTTGCACCTGTAAAAATACACATCAGCTACTGATACTCCTGAAGAATGAGCCCTGTGAGGAGTGGTGCAGCAGAGCATGAGGCCCTAGGCACTCAGCTTCCCCTTCCAACAGCTGCTCCAGCTGCTCCCACAGCTTTTTTGAATATGGAACCCCAGTGAACAGGAAGGGCTCTCTGGCAGGATCTGAGCAGATCCCAAACCCTCACAATCCACGTGTCTTCCCGAAGAAAGATGCTTCTGCTCCTCCACTGGCGTTTCCAGCTCTGCTGTGGGAGCACTGGGAGCCCAGTTGTGCTGGGAAGCCACTCTCTGCTGTATCCATCCTGCTCCCAGCTATGCTGATTAGCAGCAGTATCGGGCTCTTGATATCCCACCTACACAACAGCATTCTGCAGCCCAGCAGGCAGGCAGAATCTGCAGCCATGGCAATAGTGACAGCTGGGTCATTACACACAAGCCCAACAGTCTGTTGGTGTTTACTGTGATTTTTAAGCAAATTCTTTTTTACTGTGTTGGTGCCTCTTTGTGTGTGAGGCGTGGTACTTTCCAAAGCAGGAATATTCTTCACAATAGTGAATATCAAGTTGGTATTGCAAAATGATCATTGGAAGGTTTTGTTTGTTTTTCTCACTTAGTCATTAGGGTTTGCTCAAACTAATTCTTTTACAGGCTACATTTGGCCAGTCAAGAAACTGAAATTAATACTGTGACCTGTCTTTAGTAAAAGCAATTGGAAATTCAAAGCTTGGCTCTGCACGAGGAACAGCGTGCAGGCAATGCAGCAGACAAGTGATGAATCTCACTGAATATTAGTGAATAATGAATACATAATTAGGACAATCATGGCCTCTCAGTGGACATCAACAAGAATCCTAAGACATTGCTAAGAACAATTCACATGTATGTGCCTAGAACTAAAAGTAGATCTTGACATAAATAATGAGATTTTCAAACTAGATTAATGCTTATTTGCTGGGAGCACTGCAAATAAAGGATTACCTTTCTGTCTTTAACCCTGGATTTTTTTAAGTGAATGCAGCCCACAAAGCTGTGAAATAATGGATAGCCACTCTACTCAGATATTTGATCATGAAATGTATCACCTTTGGTAAAGGAAGAGATCAAATGTAAGAACAGAGAAGGGACCATAAGGCAAAGGCTACCAGCAGTCACATCAGACTCTGAAATTACTTTCAAATTATATTAAAGAGAAGAAAATAATAAAATATAAATAATTCAGTGGAAATGAGCTTGTAGGAATTACTTGAAACCTCTAAAAAAGCTAAGGAGAATTCTTGAATAGTCTCTGTTGGGTGCAGGGCTACTTAAAGGCACTCTGCCCAAGAAAAGTTTGTCTTTATTTTCTTTTTTTTCCCCTTTCTTTCCTTTTCTTACTCTTTAAGAATGATCTAATACTTTAAAACATGATTATAATAGACCTGTTTTCTGAACAGTAATTCATGAAGCTTCTCTTTTGGTGCTGTAATTTTATGTGGGCTGAATTTTTGGTCAAACAGCATGGCTGCTTTTGGGAGGCAAAGAGCCATCAGACCAGCAGAGCTTGTTTCAGACATGAAAGAGTCATAGCTTCTAGCTCTCCTTTCCTTTACCTTTCCATCTTTAATTCAAGATTGAAAAGCATCAGACCATGAAGGAATGGCACCATGTTCAACTTAATGCTTTTATAATTTTTCTCTCATGTGACATAGGTATCCTCATTCAACAGAGCCAAGGAAGTCTGAATCCCATCAGGTTCCTTATGAGTCCACAAGAGCTAGAAGAAGCAAAGATGTATGTGACTGCACAAAAGAGTGTATCACTTGACCTATAGGTGTCATGGCTTTACCTGTGACATTTTTGGATTGTTAATACAGAAATACAATATCTATTGGAAGAACTTGAAAAATGCCCGATCATTGCACTACTTTTGCCAATATCTAGCTCACCTGGGCAGTGTGCTGCAATTAAAAAAGACAGTCCTGTACTCTGCCAAATGAGGGTCAGTGTCCACAGCATGAGGTAGGTAGTAAATAAAACATTCCTTATCTTCAAGAAATTTACTTCCTTTACAAAAATGAAGTACCTAGCACAAGGATCTTCTAACACTCTGGAAGTTTAATATTCTCCTAGAAAATTAGTGCAAAAGAACTCATTTCCAGAAAATTTCTGTTCTTAATACCATTCCCATATTCACAGGCTTGAGCCAAAGCCCATTGAAATCTTTCCAAGGGCAGAATGGGAATGCTAGGAATATTTTCAAGTTCATATGGGACATCTTGTTTATCTTTCTTCTCTATTTGCTGTTCATGAGTTTTCTGTGACTCTCAGTTAAGCTTTTTAAGTTGTAGACTCTGATTGAAGAATAAAAAAAATGCAACAGTTTGAGGGTGAGCACCCTCTGAAGTCTGTGGGAGTCTTGGAGCACAGACATCAGATGAGTCCATACCTAGTAAATCACTTTGTTGTGAATGATTTTTTTTTCCAAAGTCTTGACCTGCAATTAATAATATTTTGTGCAAGTGACTCGTGTTATAAAAAAGGTTCTATTCCTTTCCTTTCTTGCTTGCTTGTTTGCATATTCCTATTTCTTCTACAAGGAGTTCAGAGCATTCACACTGCAAGTCATGCAGCTCAAAATTCTCAAGAATTAATATTATCACTAATGGATGTTTGGACAGATTCTTTGTTGCTTCATTTCCTGCACTCAAATATATTTACAAGAAACATCTATTTTTGCTTCAGTCTTCTATTGCAGCTTCCTTGCCAGTCACATGTACATATGTAACAAAAATGCCTTTTTCATGTCCCCTGAGTGGCACCATATGCTGACAAAACCATATTAAATTCACAAGTCAGATTCCATTGGCTATTTGCCCTTCAATTAAAAAGAGACTTGTTAATAAATACTCCTCAACACTGCTGCTTTCAATCTGCTCCCCCTCTCCCATGGCAGCCTCAGATCAACTGTTTTCAACAATTCCATGATTCCTAAGTTGATTACCAGGAAAAAAATCTCACAAATTGAGGGAAAAATCTCTTTTCTCAGGCACATTTTTCTCCTTTTTGTTTGACCCTCATTGTTTTCCTCTGTATACAGCCTGTATTGACTTCTTTGCAGTCCAGATTCTGCTGCTCTTTTAGGAGTTTTAAGGCAAAAGTGTCCAGAGCTGGGAAGGCTTGACATTTAAAAGGTCTTGACATTGTTCAGGGGATTTTCCCCTGGAGTTGGACAAGTGTGAACGCTCGGGATAATGGGGCCATTGTCCCCTGCCGCTTCCATGGCAGCTCTGGTTCGCATTACTGCAGCCCCCTCCTGACAGCTTGGCTTCAAAGGGCACGAGTTCAGGCCGGGTATTATTGAGGCCGAGGTCTGCTATGACTTAACAGAGAAGAGAAATCTTCATCAACAGCTCACAGCTGTGTGGGCTGAAGCAGAAGTACGACTTCGAGGGAAGCAGTGCAGGTCCCGGGTTCTCGCGGTGTGCGAGTTGCTTGTGCGATGGATCCTTCCCTCAGTTGGTCCCTGGAAGTTTGGTCGGTCAGATTCCCGTGGGATGGTCACATAGAGAGGGCTGCAGCTACAGCTGGCTCTGTCCTCTCCTCCCTACACTCCTCCCTTGCACACAAGTTGGCCTTCACTTCCTATCTGACTGCTTTCATTGTCTCCTCACCCGGCTTTGCACGCTGCCCCTCCTGGCTGGAACAGCTTCTCCCTCCACACATGCCAAATTCCTTTCCTCCTCACACATGTCTGAAGATGTGGCTGCTCAGTGCAATATCTAGCTCGAGTGCCACTAGCACCATGCCTGCCTGTGTCAGGCAGGGTAGCCTGCACTGGCCTTGCCAGTTTGCTAGAGAGGGAAACCATCATTTCTTTATCTTGCACCACAAAAAGATCTCTATATCTTAATACACAGGGCATTCGTAATTTTTTTTTCTCTTACTGAGTACATGATTTTAGAGTGCTACTTAGATTACTGAATTTCTGATTAAGAAGCCCAGATTCTGTCCCTAACACATGAAACAGCAACGACTGCACCCTATAGGAAAATTTCAAGCATCTCACACTGAAACAAAATCTATTATATCCTGAAGTGCTCTGAGGCAGAAGAGCTAGTGTTAGCTGTAGCAGCCAGACAGGCTTGGAAATATCTCTTTCCAGCCTTTTTATTTGAGGACTTCTTGATTTGTCATGTTCACAATTAAACACTCATCATATTCTTCAGTTCCAGCCCTGATGCTTGATAAGAACCATCAGAGGAATCTGTTATGAGAAACAGTATGGAAAAGTGTCTGATACTTGTGGTGTTGGATGCATATTAGTTACTTGCCACTGAGCACTTTGTTCACAACTTTGGCACTACAAAGCATGCCATGACATCTAGAGATGCATCAGCTCAGAACCGAAATCAGCAGGATAAGAGAATACAAAGAGAAGATGTAAACCCAGGCTCAGAGAAATCAAAGCTTCTGCAGCTTCAGTAGGAGCATGACACTCAGTTGCTTCTATTGCAACCTATGGCAGAAACAGTGCAAATAGCCACATTATGAGACAAACAGAAGGGAAACATAAATAGTAAGCGTTGTAGTGCATTTGCATGTGTTGCTTTACCAAAACAAAACAAATATATATATATATATATATATATATATATGTATACACACACACCTGTGTCACTTGTTTTTGTCTGCCAGTTTTTTGAAGCCATTCTTTTTATGTCACTAGTGATAACCATGACAAAGGAATGGGTGGGGTTGACAGGTGTAAAGCTGCAGAGGGCTTGACAGGTGTAAAGCTGCACTACAGATACTAAAATATGATGTCATGGGAGACTGGCTAAAAGAGGCTTGCAGCTGATGGTGGTTTGGAGTCTATGAGCTGAAAGTTTGAGCTAAGAGATGAGCATCCCCAGCGTTCACCAATTTGACCTGAGGGTTCTAATCTCTTACTGGGCTCAGATCACTAGCTTGGTGTTTATGCAGTTCGTGCATTTGCTCTTTCTGGCAGATTGTGTTGGGGAATGAGAGAGGAAGTGAGAAATAGCAACATCAAAAGGCCTGAAAAATGCATTAGTTAACTTCGTGTTTCCTTGACAGCAGGACCTCTTGCAATTTAGGAAACAAAAGTTAGCATACTGTCTTTTGCAGGGATTTGTTGTGCATCCTAGGATGTTCTCCAAAGGATAGCACACTTTGTGGGGGCAGGCAGTGCTGGATAACATCCAGCACTTTCATCCTCCTCCCCTCCCACAGCTGGAGCTGTAGGCAGGCTGTGCAGCAGGTGCGCCACGCTGTATCTCAGTTGAATCAGGCTGCTTTCCTTCTTAATGAATCTTGTTAGTGGAGTGGTTTATTTTACTTTATCTTTTCATAAGGAGGAACACTTGACTTTTTGTTATGAAGCAACATGTCATTAATCCATCTGATTGCTGGAACCTGCTCAGTAAAATGAAAATTCTAGTGAACAGTTAGTCTATAGCTTGGTGTTGGAATGTGTGCACACACATCTCAGCTGCAGAGACTGACGGACACCTGAGCTACAGGTGTCCATTTTCCTGACTCATTTATCAGGTGCAGGGTAGAGGGAGTTTTATTTTCCTGGCAATACACCAATCCAAGTTGTAGCAGTCACACTGTACTTAGACTCTGTCACCAAATGATCACCGAGCATGTTTAAATAATAATTAAATTTTCAGCATCTTTTGTGAGGTTGGATTATTTTTTGTGGTGCAACTTTTCCTATTTAAACAAATACCTAGGCTGAGATTAGGGAGTTTACTGGAGGTCATGTAGAGAATCACAGAGGGGAGAAAACCCAAAACACTTGTCCTTGAATCCTTTCTGTAACTATTAGGTGTTTCCTAGTTGCAGTATAGGCAGCCTGGAGAGATTCAGGCATGACGAGTTACATAGTAATCTAAAAACACAGAAGGTAAGACAAGTCCCGCCTGCCAAAGATCTCTTTTTTATGGTACTTCTAAAGTTTAAGCTAAATACATTAAGTTTAATTAATTAATTTAAGTAATTTAGCTTAATTAATTCCTAAACTAAATATTGATTTCAGAATTTTAAAGTCAACTTGAGGGCAATTTTAGCTTGATTCATGTCTACTTTTGTACAAATATTGGCTGCAATGCTATTATGGAAAACTATGTAACTGTTCCAGAAGTGTTTGTAGATGACCCTATTACAACTGCAGAGTTTGAGACATTTCTGTAAAATACTGAAGTTCTGGGGGAAAAGCGTTCTCTCATTCATTAGACAAAATTCCTGTTGGCTTTAATAAGAATTTTGACTGAGTAAAGACTGGTGGAGATCACAGGATTTTGTGGCCTTTGTTAAAGGTAAAAGATTTTTCATCAGTGGCAATGGTGCTCATAATTTTTGTTTGTTTGGGGGTTTTTTGTTGTTTTGTTGGTTTTTTTTCTTTTTCTTTCTTATACTTTTTATTCATTTAGTTGAAATTGATAGAAATGCCTGAGCTGGCTTCTCCTGTAGACTTCTTTACTCACATTGATAAATGGATATCTCAGAGAAAAAAAGAGGATGAACCCAATTAATTTGTTTTATTTCCTAAAAATCTGCAGTATTATATTATGTCATCATTGATATTATTTAAAAGCTAAAAAACAACAAACAAACCCCCAGAAGTCCAAACTCTTCTGCTATTCAAATACTAGAGTCCATCAGGCCCCTGTAAAAATAAAAATTCTTTAAATGAAGATGTTCCATTCCACCAAAAGCAGAAATGTTTTCATCCATTTCAGTCTTGCTTTTCTTAGCATGAAGATCTCTATCATCTAGAGGACAAAATATCCAAAAGCTTATTTAACACAGTCAGGAATTTCCATTGCTGGTGTTCTTGAAAATACAGTAGACTTAGTCCTTGGGGGGTCTGAGTGCCCACAGTTGTCAGGCAAGGACATTTCCCCACTCCCACAGGTTCTTGTGATGAAATAAACCCAACCTTCACCTGTGGGTCAAGTGGGATGCTGGCCAGCCTCTGTGGCATTGCTTTTCTGCCTGGCCCTGGAAATCAGTCTTGACATTGCCAAGATATTCCCTACAATACTGTATTTCCAAAGAAATTAGGGTGTTTTTCTCCATCAGGAGCTAAATACTTGCAGTGTTGCTCAAAAGAATGAAAGCAAGCTTACATGAATATTATGAAACATAGCCTGTATTTTCATGAAATTAAGATTACAAGGTAGTTTATCACTAGTTTCATCTAGAGCAACTGCTCTTGTTTTCTCTTATCATTGATATTCAAATAAACATTTCAGACATCAGAAATCTGCCTTATTGTAAAAAATAACCTCTTCATCCTGAAGTTTATTCTCTTTTTCAGTTATCTCTACAGATAAACTCTGCACGTGTTTTGTACGTGGAACTACTTCTAAAGTATGTGATTATGAATGTTAAACTGAAGGAAATGGTATGTGTGTTTTTGGAGAGCATGTACTCTTGCAGACCCACAAAACACGGCGTTTTAGCTGCACACCCCATATTTCTCTGCTCAAAGCACCTTCTCAGCACCCATTTTATAGCTATATATCACAGATGCTTACATCCAAAGTCACTGCACAATTATTAGAGTGTGTTATGTATTGCCTGAGCTTTTCCATGTTCGATGAGTGATAAGCAAACAGCATAGCTTGATTTTCTCAAAGGTGACAGAATCACACAAAATATTCTACCCGGTCCACTGGGTATCCATCCTCTAAGAAGTAAGAAATTACAATAATAAAGAAAAGAGTTAGGTTGTGGCATGGCAACCTGCCAAGCAGTTATGATAAACCAGAATTCTTTGCTGC
The DNA here is from genome assembly GCA_013398075.1 of Notiomystis cincta. Taxonomy (NCBI): domain Eukaryota; kingdom Metazoa; phylum Chordata; class Aves; order Passeriformes; family Notiomystidae; genus Notiomystis; species Notiomystis cincta. The sequence goes on along the minus strand of VZRX01022218.1, from coordinate 82,083 downwards.
TTGGGAAGTTAAACAAAATTGTGCATTGTTCTAAAGCAACTGGAGAGTGCTTCCCCAGGCTGTCTCTTACAATACTATTTTAAGGAGGTATAATACAATCTAATATTGCTTTCATTAAAATTAGCCTAAAATGCAAAAGCATGTACTGGCTAATTTTCCAGAGCTGCAGCTAAAAAGTAAACATTGCCAAGGTGAAGGCAAAATGACAGCTTTTGGGGAAGAGTGTTTTTCTAAAAGAGAAATCTTGAGTCTGAATATTTCTTCGTTATAAAGTAGAAACAAAATAATTTTGAATTGCTTGCTTTAAATAACTGATTTATTGTTACTGCAAATGAATTTCAAAGTCATTGTTCATTATCCTTGTTTCTCATTGTGGGAAATGAATGGTAAACACTTCAGCGCAATGCCACCACATGGAAAAGAAAGAATGTTTTACCTCTGAGACATCTTGGCCTAAAAGCTCGTGCTTGTTTCCAGCATGCTCTTGGATAGAGTGCAGTTTGAAGGGCAAATGTGACTGTTCACTCAGATTGTTTTGGGACCAAACTTGGGGATTTACAGAGGATGGGAGTACAGTGCACTGTGCTTGCTGGGCCAGGTCCTGTCAGGAATCTCAGATAAGGCATTCTGTGGGAGGTCACAGGATTCTGTGTGAATTACAGAAGTGTCAGTATATACAAAGTATATACATATATTGTACACATGCTGTTTAAGAAGTGAATTTTGGAAATTAAAACATCCCTTGAAATAAACTGCGTCCCTTTTGTCCCTATCCTTCAGATGCAGCAGGATGAAAAACTGTTGCTATGGAGACTATTTTTTTTTCCAAATGGAAGAATGGGGGGAGAAAAGCAACATAAAACCCAAAAGCTGGTGGGCAATTTTTAGGTAACAGGGGCTCAGTGGCAATCCACTGAAGAGCCCAAAATAAATGAGGAGGCTACTAACCTTCCTACATGTTGTGAAGCTTTCATCCTTCCTACCTGTGTTGAGAAGACATCCTGTGGCTCTCACTTTTAGTAATGAGAATTACCCACCTGATGGACTGTAGCAGGGGGAGAAAGAACAAGTATTTCCTCAGAACTTCAATCATGCTTTAGGCCAGTGGGGATGCTGATCATTTTGTGGTGGGGTGAAATATAACATATTTTTAGTCTTGCCAGAAAAAGGGGTAAAGGTCTTCAATGCCTTTTGGAAAAGGATGACTGCAGGATGGAATTTCCTGCATCTCTAGCATTTGAATCCCTTTCTTAGCTAACATTATTGGAAAGATACAGACACTTGAACTCTTGATATTTTCTGTGAGTCTGACTTTGCTTCAGTACAAATTGGAACTAATCCAAAGTCTTTCTGAGTTGATACAGAGCATCTCCACAACAGCTTCAGTGGACTTTACAGCCAGGTACNTGCTTCAGTACAAATTGGAACTAATCCAAAGTCTTTCTGAGTTGATACAGAGCATCTCCACAACAGCTTCAGTGGACTTTACAGCCAGGTACATATATATATATATATATATATATATATGTCTCAGACCCTTAGCATACTTTAGGTGTTATTTTTCTCCTTAACATCCAGTGTTCATTAGTGAATGCTAGTGTTCTGCTGGTGATACTTGGTTTTGTTTCTCTTTTAAAGATATATTCAGGAGACATTTCCCCATTTTAAATGAAAGGGAAGTGGATCCATTTTCATATTTAAATTTACAGTATTCTTATGTATTTGGTTATGTTTTGAGGATCCTTTGATTTCTACCTCCCTCATTTTCCAAGCTCCTACAGGATGCTCATCAATTTCTAACTTGATAATTATACCTTGAATTATTCCCAACCAAGCTTTTAGGTACAAAAGCAATTAGTATGACCAACATTACAAAGGAACCTTCCTTTCTTCTCTCTTTTGCATATTTCATTGTTGTAATTCTAAGGATTTCTATTTGCTCCACTGAAAATTCTTTGGTGTGACAAGAATCATATATGTAAGGAAGAAGATAAAATTTTTGTCAAGGAGGGAGGGAGAAAGTATTTCAGGAATTGTTCTCTAATTATATCAGTTCCAGTGAATTACTTAATATTGATTTCTGTCTTCAGAACTACATATTTATGGACTGGCATACAGAGGCATAAGGCTCATTTACACAACACTTATGTTTTCCCTCAATAATAGGAACAGCATTATTATTGACTTGATGATTTTTGCTTTCAGGTGCTTTTATTCCTCTTATTGCTTAGCTGACATTCATTGGTTTCCTGCTGGTCTCTGATGTGAAAAAATAGAAGAGAAAATGCTAATTGGAGACCAATTTGGTATCTAAAACAGCCTCACAGTACTCCCTTTAATAACACATGGGTATTATGGGTTGAATATTTCATTTCACAGGTCTGGATAGTACAGATTAATAATCCCAAATTTCATTGTATCAGAGCACCATGGTCTGAGAGAACATATTACAGTAAGTGACATTACAGGTGTTTGGGTTGGGTGCCTGGTACTGGCACCTGGAATGTAGCGAAAATCTGCATGCAGTTATGAATTCACAGGTGAGGATGATGACCAGTGCTTTTTAAACATGAGGAAGGCAGCTCTACTGCAGAGGTGTGTTGGGAGGATACTTGTGATGAAGTCAGGGGATGTTTCAGAGCCGTTGTTCAAGGCACAAGGTTCAAGGCACTGAGAAAGAGTGATGCCTCTTACAGAGTAAATTTCTTATTCAAAAAGATGAACAGAAGCTGTGCACATAAAACAGAAAAAGAAAAGTGTTTAGATCACTGAAAGACTGAAGAGTTGTCTTACAAGGATGAAAAGACTAACAGAATAAAGTCTAAGAAGGATCCAGTTGCTCTTTATCGTTGTGAAGAAGAGTGCGAGCCACCAAAGGAACACGACAATGTAGATAGAGGGCAAGGAGTCATCTTTTGGCTATGAATGGTTTAGGATTAGAATCAGGTTTCTGTCCAGTGTAGGAAATAGAGGACTGGAAGTTGAGGCCTGAATGCATTTATATGAGATCTCAGTAAGTGTCAGGAATGGGTTATGTTTCCTGGCTGGCTGCAGTGGAGACAAGGCTGGCCTCAGGAAGCAGCACCATGGATCCTGTTTGCCAAACACTTAATAACTGTAATTGCCATGAAAAACATTATCACATACACTTCAACTTTGCCTAAGGTCAGCTCTGTTTCATATCATTGTGAAGAGCAGACACAGGAAAGCATCTTGGATAGGATTTTCTCCAAAGGCCTAATGATAACAATAACAGCAAAACCAAAGAAGCCTGTACAGACTCTCTAAATCAGCATGTCTGTATACACTTGTGTCTCTCCAGTTTCTGTATGTTTAAACACAGACATATTTGAGTCATTAAACAACTAGATGGGCCCACATTAAGTTGCTGTGACTTTTATCATGCTAGATGTGTTTTATTTTCTACCAAACTATCCATAGTTCCTAGTTTAATTGCTTTGTTTTCCATGTTGCCTTGTAGCTATACTGGTAATAAAATAATATTTTCATTTTCTCTGTTAAAACATTCTTTCTCTACCTCTTGAATTATGACTATGACATGCAAAGAGGCAAATCCTTGTTTCTTTTTCAGAATTTAATACAAACCCAGGACTGTAAAAAATATACAGTCAGATAGTCCACAGCCTTGGGTGCCTGAAAGCAAAATAAACTGAAGTTGGGTTTTTTTTTCCTTAGGTCTTTGTTGGCCTTGTTTCTTTCATGCATAAAGAGCTTACCACATTCATTCATGCTTTTGTCACCTTCAGACTTGTTAATGCAACCTTCTGGTTACATAAGACAACCACTGTGAAATTTCGTCTGGTTTTAAATGCACATAAATATTTCACATGTGGAGCACATTAAACCGATGTTTCAGGAGTTTTGCTGGCTTAGGAATTTCCTTGCTTGCATTTATTCATTTGTTCCTTTTCATGGATATTTTTCGTTGGGAGTTCTCATCCGTAAAAACGGTTGAAAGTACTTGTTTGATTCACCTCTAATTTTCTGGGGGAAAAATCCTCCAGAAATAACCAAACCTTTTCTTTCTTCCTGTACTCTGATAACCCCAATCAAAGACATTTTTTGAAGGATCTCATGCTCTTCCTGTCCCTTTTCCTCTCTCTCTGTGCTGCCTTTTCCTCGTCCATCAACAGATATGAAAGCCCTTAGAAGATTTTTCAGCAATCTCAAAGCTCAAGGCTCCCTCACAAAGCGTTCTGTCAGCTAGCTCTAAGTTGTGCTGGACTCTCCAGATCACAGTGAATAGAGGTTGCTAAACAACTTTGAATAGGGAGGTTGGGTCAAAGTTAGAGAAACCTCCTAAGCAAGCAGCAGCCCTGCCAACAGAAGTCCATGTTTCCTTTCTATAACTGAGCCATTATATTTTGTTGTGTGCTGCCATGTAAGGCTCATATGAAGTCATCAAACCATGCTTCCTGTCAGACCAAGTCACTTAAATTCTCTCCATCTTAATTTTCCCACCTATAAAATACAGCTAATAACACACTCTGCAGATTTTTAGTACCCATCAGGATAGCTGCAGGTGTTGTTTGAATTCTGCTAACACTGACTTTATTGAGCAGAAGACATGGGAAAGGTAATTAATTCACTGAGGGAGGGAGCAGGAAGGAGGAGATGGCTCAGGAGTCAGCTTGAGAAGTGTAAGTTTTGGAGAGCTAGAGAAGGAGAGGAGAAAGGCAGATCTTTCCCCACACTGCCTTCTGTGTAACCTCTCTGAAAAGCCATGGCAGCAGCTGTCTCGTAGTTCCTGATTGATATGAGGTGAAGGGAGTGGCCTCCTGCCACTCTTCTGGTTTCCAGGAAGTAATGGTGATTTCTATTTAATGAAAACATTCCCTAGGAAATAAACAGAGTAATAAGACAGGATCTGAGCCCAAGTGAAGACTGCTGGTTATGAAAGTTGAGAAACTGTCCATTTTTCAGGCAGAAATATCTATCCCAAGCTCTTCAGTTCTGCTGCATGCTGTAAATTTGTGTCCTGATGATATGATAATGTCCTAGATGCTGTGATTCTAGTGCTACTTGCCTGACTTTCACTTGTATTTTTTTCTGAGCTTGTGACTCCTTGGTTCTGGAGTGGGACAATGAGTTTACTCAGTAGACCTAGATTGCCCTCCAAAAGTTGAATATCTTTTTTATAGAAGCAAGCCTTCTGTCCTTGAATCAACTGTGCTTTAGGATATTCTGACCTACAGTCCAATTCTAATCAAATTTGATGTGGGTAAAATATAGGAACATAAATACAACAATTAGTTATATGAAAATAGGTGTGTGAGTACAGGAAAAAGCGAGCCTTTGACAAGTGAGAAAGAGGAAGCAGAAAGTGTTCAATCCTTACTAGACATCTGAAAATCCATTCACTCAGGAAAAAGCCAGTAGAGGAGCTACAGCTGCAAGGAAAACTTCAGGTGGCTCTTTCATCTTCCCTGCAGCCAAATCCAATTAGCCATGAGCCATAAATTTACAGGAAATGAGGCTCATTAGTCTTCCTGTCTAGGGAACTACTTGATTTTCAGTGTTAAGCACTATAAGTACTAACCTGTGGCAGAACTGGGTGTAGAATTTAGGCTCCTTCCTGCCTTGGCTGTGGTTAGAGCCTGTTATGGCAGATATGCTTGGAAACCACAGATTCAACAGAGCTGCATGAGGAGATCAGAAGTTCAGCATTCATACAAAATGCATTTTTCACATGAGCCTACAGACAATTCTAAGATGACTACAGTTCACTGAAATCTTCATCCCCTTCTAAGAGTCCAAAGGTCACAGCCATGAGGTTGTGAGAATTTCATTTGGATAGCACTTAAGGCAAATACTTAAAGTCTAAGTTATTTTATTTTGGTGACCATTTTTCAATACACCTTCAGACTGACATCTATTTAAAACCCTTCCTTTGGATGCCTCTGGCAGTTTAAGACATAAGTATTGTCAAATTTGACTTGCGTAATGCAAAATGTGGCAGAGAACCCTCATTTCTGACTGACTAAAAAAATACCATCCTAAACTTTAAGGTAATGCCAGGCTATATTCCCCATGTGCAGAATGCATTGCCTTAAAGGGATATAAAATTTACCTTATGCATGCAAACTTGCTGGGAAAGTCTGGAAAACATCCCTCTTTCCCTAATATTATCCAGCAACAGTGCAGTATAATTACTCTTTGATGCAGTCTCACCTTACAATGTCTTCTTAATTGTTTTAAAATTGGTCTGCTTGGTTTGAAATACTCACCAGTGAAGATGGTTAGTGCTCACCCACCCTAGACCTGCTCCACTAAACTGCTTAGTGATGAAGTGCTTTCCTTCAGTGGCCTCCTAATGCTCAAATATTATATAAGCACGAGTCTGTTTCCAGAGGCAAATAAAATATAATGGTATGGCAGGTGATGAGGCTTGTATCTGCAGCTCTAAGATGAATATGATACTGTTTAATTCATACTTAAGTCTGAAAGCATTTGGAACGATTGGTACATTAATGAGATGATAATTTCATGCAAAATGTCTGACCATTATTTTTCCTGAAAGAGGCCACAGTATTGGCTCTTTGAGAGTGAATTATTGGCAACTCTCTTTATGTTTGAATTACATTCCTCTGATCCCAAGTGAAAAACAAGCCTAAAGAATGATTACAATAAGCCATCACTTTCCATAGCAGAATGCAGTGTAACTTGTACTGAAACATCTAACATGCAGAGAGCTCTTTTTCAAAGCACTTCACATACCAATTTCATTAGCAGGTGGAATAGGGCAACTATGCTAAATGAGTCAGGATTTATCTTTTCAATCTCTTCTTTATCTGATATTTTGCAACCTCAGTGCAACACTTTAACCTCATGACTCAACTGTAATGATCTTGTGCATTCCTCAGAGATATGTTTAGTCTTTTTACTTAGATAAGTTCTTGGCTTAACATTACAGTATCAGACAAGCTGAACAGAAGGAGAAAGTATTTAACCTAAATGGCATATCAGGAGGAGTGCCTTTTTGCCCTAATATTAAACAAAATGGTTAGCACAATTAATAGCCAGCTAGCAGAGATGGAAAATATGTTCATGCAGAGCAACACAAGCCTAGTCCCACTGTCTGATGAAGCAACTGATATCACTTTATCTAGAAGGAGTTTAGACCTATCAAGTAGGGTTTTTAAAAACAAACAAGCAAACAAGCAAACCAACACTACTGGGCTTTAACTACATCCCTGTAGAGTCATTGCAGAAGGTGGTGAAACGGTGAGTCACAGTCAAGGTTTTACGTGTTCAGACTTGAACTCCTTCTGTGGTCTCTCTAGGTATCAGAACAAGTGGTCTGATTTTCAGAAGCACCAAATGCTCCCAGTTTCCTGCAGAATGGGCACTGTTCAAGTCTATTTGTATCACTGCTTGTGGTGGGATGGTTCTTAAGATGTACAATTTGACTAAATATTCTGATAGCCTAGCTGGATCCTGTCCCTAAAACTGGGCAGGAATAGAGGAGTATATAAAAAAGACCCACTCACTAAATTATACACCCTGCAGAAAAACCTCATGTTTGTTACCTGTTGTGACCCAACCAGTCTCTGCTTACAAATCCTGAGAATGGGTATCAATGAAGGTGGAAATAGCATTGTCTGGGCTTCAGACTCCTTTACTCTTAATCTAGACTGCTTCCAAACAAAGAAACTTTTAAAATTATTTATTTATTTCAGAAAATTGGTATTTCAGTATCTGCATCAAGGAGCAATCCTTAGAGCACACATTGAAACCAAAGGGCTGAACACTTGAAATGCCTCTTGGTAATCAGAATTGAGCCCATGCTGGAAAATTATCCTTCATGCCCTCATGAACTACTCTGAAAAAAAAAAATGTTCTTATCATTGGCTGAGTCTTATTTTTCTTAAAATCAGGTGTGCTGTGCTTTTTACACAAGCGAAGGCTAAATGTAATGATAACGCAAAAAAATTTAATAGCATAAAAATGTTTCAACAGTGAAAAGAATCAGCCTCAAATGTAGGAATATTGAAGGAAATAATTTATGTGTTTCAGAATGTGTTTAATTATATCTTAAACAGATTAAATTAGACATTCAGTGCATAAGATGGAAGAAATGCAACAGTTTAATAAAATAGTATCATCAGTATTCTGTTACAATTGAAAGCATTTGTTCCACAGAAACCAGTTATGGTTTTGCCACTGACTTTATAGGGATGAAGTGCAAGTCCCTCTTGTTTAAAATGAAGGTGGAAGGAAGTTAGTTGGAAATGAAAAGCAGCAAATATGGCAAATGTAGGTATAGTTTGCCTTCCCACGATTTCCATTCTGGGAATAATTTTTGAGAAACTATTTTGAAAAATAGTTACAAGACAGACCATTGGCAGAAAGGTTTCAGTCAATCAACTACTTCCTGGAAAATAGGAGTGAGAAAGAACACCCAGCTGAGCTGCTGAATTGGGTTTGGTCTTCTGGTTCCAGCTGCTATTCTCCTCCTCTTGCTTCCTGCATTCCCACACGTAGTATTCACTGTGTAGGGAAGTGTATGCAGTATGCTGTCTGTGGGGATAGTATGTACTCATGAAGGAATTTTGGGAGGTCGAATCAAGGTTTTGGCGATTTTATAAAACAAAAACTCCCGCGCATTGCCTGTGAAAGATCTATGGTAGTAGTTTGCTGGGAAGTCAGTTCTTCCAAGCCAGTGAATTTCTAGGAGAGGTGAAACTGAAAAACTACCTTTCTGATCGATCTTTCTGATATCCATCCTTCTCTCTATGTATCCTGTAAAATTTCTGAATTCTTTAGCTTACTCCTCTTTTCTTCCCTTGTTTTTCCTTCCTTTTCCCCTGCTGTAAACTCTGTTGCCCATTAACTTTTCACTGTAGGAATTGAAAAATGGAAGCTTTTGTTTTGTTTTCTCCTAGTAGAAAGTCTTCAACAGAAATCAATATTATTCCTGCTGAGAGGAGCCCATAGCAATGTGGTGTTTCAGCACTAACTGAACAGACACAGCTCAGCAAGGGAAGTGAGACAGCCACATGTGAGCAAACCTACTCACCTGCTTGCATGACTGACTCAAATTGGGTCAGCTGCAGAGGAAAAGTTGTAGGAATTATTTCTCAAATATTTAGAGTTGTAATACTTATATTAATATATTTATAAGGAATTGCTAACAGTTCCTCAAAGCATTCCTAGTGCAAAGGTCAAAATCAAATGGTGGTACAAATCAAGAGATGGTTTAATTAACCTATGCAGTTATCCTATAAGTAAGTGCAAGAGTATAAAATTTAAGAATTTCTGCTTTCATATTGGCAGCTTTTGTTCACATCACTTTCCTGACCAACTCAATGGTGTACAGCCCCGGGCTGTGTTTTTTGAATACCCATCATTGGCCAGGGTGCTCAGTGAAGTACAAATCACAGAGGTTCTATTGGTGTCAGCAAAGTACTGATGATCTATTCCAGCGTGAGGGTCTGGTCTCTAATGAGTCAAGGATGATATGGAAGCTGTAAATGGAGAGCAAGTAATTTAAAAATTAAAGATACTTTAACCAAAGCCTGGAACTATGACTAAAATAATAATTTCCATCCTGTGTTTGAACTTAGACATTCATGAGTTACTTTGTGTTATTCAAAGCTTTACTTATATTCATTGCTGTGAGAACCCCTCCTATCATACACACTACAAGTGACAAAGATCACCATCACATCAAAGTAGGTTAGACTTCAGAGAGGATAGACAAGAGGATAATTTACACTTACATAGTTTCTTTCATCCAGAGAGTTCAAAAAGCCTGTATTCATTAGGTCTAAACACCACTCCTTACGGTCAGGTAAGTATAAGTACCTAACCCACTGTACAGACAGATAAATTAAAAGGCAAAACAAAATAGAGGCAGTTAAATGCACTCACTCTCAGAGTGACAGGAGACACCCTAGTTGCCAAAACCATCCACTTCCATTAACCATCATGGTCCTAGCTTAAATTATTGCCTTTGAGCTAGGAAAGCTTACTTCTAACATGTGGCTGACACTATTTGGACCATTCCCAGAGAATACTGTGGACAAACCATTCCCTCATACTGTGGCCATTTCATCCAAAAGTGGAGAGTTGATTTTGTGGCAGATTATTTGCCAAATTTTCCTTGCACTGTTCTGCACATGGGGCAAATATTAAATAGGCACCAAACAGATAAGATAAATAGCTTTTCCAGAAAGCTGAACGTTACCATATTACATTAGATTGTTATCAAAGACCTAAAAGGCAAAAAGGCCTATGCACCCCTGACCTCACCAGAGGACATGACTTTGGGGATGGTTTGATGTGTGTAGCTGGGCTAGAACTGTCTGCATTCCGCACATGCTTTTTGGGGAAGAAAACCAGAAGGACCTCTTCAATCCATTGTTTTAACAGGTATAGAATCATGTCTCTGCTAAGCAACACATGAATTCACAAACTGAAAATAAGTGCCTGAAGGTACGTGCAGAAAGGAGATTTTTATACTAATTTATAGCACTCAGAAGGGCAGGCTCCCTAAGCCCATAAGAGGAGAAAGGTTAGGGTAGTAAAAATGGTCAGAGAAAGCATTAGCTATTAAATCTCTGGGACAATTTCTGTAAAGAAACTCCCTAAGATATTTCTTACCTTAACTGTGTAACCAAAAGGGCTCAGAAGACTTAGGAAGAAGTTACTGAGCCTTTCACCTCAAGGTCAATGATTGCATCTGGTTTGAAAGTAAACACTAAACACACCATTACCTCTGACAGATGCTGGTAGTTCTTTGCTAAATAATCTAGAGTAGGTGTCAACTTTCTGATAAATAAATATCTAGGTAGGTAAACATTTATTTAATGTTGTTAACCCATCTGAGCAGAAGAGAATCATAGAATTGTTTAGATTGGAAAATACCTCTAAAATCACCATTTCCAACCATTAACCCACCACTGCCTAGTCCACCACTAAACCATGTCCCTAAGTGCCATGTCTACACATCTTTTAAATACCTCCAGGAGTGGTGATTCCACTACTTCCCAGGGCAGCTTGTTCCAGTGCTAGAGAACCCTTTCCATTAAGAATTTTTTCCTGATAGCTAATCTACACCTCCCCTGTCACTCCTTGAGGATGTTTTCTCTGCTTCTCACCTTCTGGAAATCAGCACTGAAAAAACTGTGTTTGGATGGTGGTCTAATAGCATAGAGAGAGGTTGCAACATCACTGTTGTCCAACTTCTTTGGGCTTCCAGGGAAGTTTTGGATTTCCAGTGCACCTTACCTTAATGTGGAACCCTTTCAAAAAATAATTTATGTTGCAGGGGAAGGAAGATTGGTCTCTTCAATGTGTGGAAGTACTTTTCAGGATCTCTTTAAAGGAAAATAGTTGAAAATCAGAGAACAGAGAGACCCGCTTTAAATTTACAGGAAAGGAGGATCTTTCCTTTCTTCTTTCCTGAAAAACTTTCCTAGGAAAAGGCTCGGGTTTGCTGGTAGCAATCTCTCATATCCAAATTTTCCATGTGAGAATTTTCTTGAAAGATTGTGTTATGCTTATTGAAAAAGGGGTGATTTATTTTTCAGTTAAATTGACAGTATCAAGGATAATGAACTTTTCAAAAATGTGATACATGCTATGGCAAGTTCTGCAAACTGGAACAGTAGAAAAAAATGTGAAATCATTTCTGGTTTTGTGTATAAAGAGAGAGTGATCACAGCTTTATGTCAGTACAGTTTCACTAACGCAGAATCAAGCAGAGGTAAGACTAGGTCCAAAAAATGAATTGTTTTTTCCTCCTGCTGGCTTACATTCAAGTCAACATGGAAATCATTGCTATATCTCTGAACTGATGCTACCATGAATGAAAACAGAATCATAGCTACAGTCTGTACTCACTTACACTTGTATCCATGCAGTCAGGTTAGATGGAATTTATTTTCAGAAGTGAACTTGGCCAGATTTTAAGATGGCATAAATCTGTGCAACACTGTGCTCTGTCTCCAGCTGACGATCTGCTCCATACAGTTTAAACTAGCCAAGATAGGATACTTAAACTGTATGCTAAGAGTCATAGAAATCTGTTAAAACTGGGAAAAAAATACATGTGTACAAGTGACTAAAATCTCTATTTGGCGTAAAGAGAGTTGATCATTATTTTATATGTAAATCTATGTACTTGTAAAATGTCAGGAAAACTTGATGTACTCTCTCTTTGTAATTCAGTTTCAAAGTACTGTCATGGCTTTCACTCAGTGGAAATGCCTTTTTCCACTAAAGCTGCATGTTTTGTCTCAAACAATATTCAAATTAGATGAAAGAGTTGAAATAATATTGTAAGGCAATGGTTATTTTATCCACATTTTATCTCCTAGCTATAAATTTTATATGTTGAATTATACAACTCCCAATAGATCTTGGTATAAGAGACCTCAATAAATCTCAAACCCTTCAATACAGAGCAAATTTATTTGTTATTTGTGTCATGTTTTATTAGTGCCCTGCAGTTCAATCTTGACACTGGAGAGATAGCTCCCTTTGCCAACAAGTAAGAAAAAAAATCTTTACAGCTTTAATTTATGGTAACAACATATTTATTATTTTTTTACTGTGCATCTTAATTCACAGATTCATGTATTCTAGCATATTTGTCTGAACATACCTCTTCAAATTCTGTGACATACTTATATTTTATGCCATGGATATAGGCTTCATAAATCAACAACATTTAACTAGAGTATGCATGAAAAAAATAGCATGCAAAAAGATTTTATTTTCCCACATTGGAAGTAAAAGCCACACAGTAAAAAGATGGATGGGTAAATAGACAGAAATTCCCTTTCCTTTTCAGTCTCTGGATACCACATCTGTGTGGTACATTGTGCCAAACACTACTACTGTTTCTGCTGCTGTTGTTGTGTCTCAAAATTGGTTTATAATTCATGAGCTATGTAGTCATCTCTAGCTCTTGGAATAAAAAAGTAGATTCAGTCTCTTGATATCTATAATGGATATAAGAGTATTCATTTTCTTATTCTCGCTCTATAATGGATGAATGGAAAAGAAACCTGGCTTCTAGCTTGCGAAAAGAAAGTGTTATCTCACCATTATCATATAAACAGAATGCTATGGAGGAGGGCTCAGAGGACATAGATGTGGAATATATTTCCAGGCTTGAAAAGGGGAGAAGAACCAAACAGTACTTGCAGCCTTTTTATCCAACAGGGTGGTGATATGTAAGTAAATTTGCACTGACAGTGGGTAAACAATTAAAACAGGCCAGCAGCTAGTCTTGCCTGCCCTTCTGGCCCCTCTGGTCAGCCCTGTGGTTGTAAGGCAAATGCCTCCATTTAGTATGCCTGAATTCCAAGCTGCAAAATCTCTGAACCAGAGACGTTATCCCCATCGTGTGAGGTTGTGTTGCCAGTTTCACACAGCATTCCTAAAAGAAGCTGCTGTCATCATAACGAGACTTTCAGGTTCCTTCTAAACTGTATGAACCCCTAGGTCCTTTTCTTTTCTACTTTCCATATAGGAGAACCACAGTCAGTCAGTATGCAAGACCAGCATCTTACCTACCTAGGTCTTACCTCCCTTCAGCTCTGATTTTCACCATGGCCTTGGGCAATTTTCCTCACCTCACACTGACATGGAAATGATAATCTTGAGTTCAGCTTTTAGCAGCAAATTCTTCTTTCTGGAAGGGAAATCCTGAGGAATGTCCTGTGTTTTTACCAGGTTAACTGGGTCATGTGGTCAAAAGATCAGTGTGTTTTCAGTTATTTCAAATTTAGAGAGAATATTTCAGTTAGCTGCCTAACTCACTTCAAGAACATCTTTCCACTTTGGCTTCACAAAATCTACTGCTATGTCAATTATGCTAAAGTGTCATTATTTCTAATAAGAAGCTTTGAAGATGTTTTTACAAAATTTTTTAAGTTTTACTTTGTAAAGACCTTTGAATTTTTTGAAATGTGCTTAGAAATGTATGTTGAAAATCACTATATTGACTCAACATTGAATTGAAAAGTTTCAAAAAATGTATTTGGAGGGAAAAAATGAGGAAAATGCTAACATTTAGTCCCCATTTGGAAGAGAAAAATATAATCAAAACACAGGACAGAAAATCCCATTTTCAAGAACTCCTTTGAAATTAACATTTTCTCCTGTATTGGTTCTCTCTGTATCTCTTGGGTATTTTTATTTCAGGGATGTGGCATCTGCCTCACTGCAAAGGATCCTAACAGACCAGGATAACAGAACATGTTAAGAACATAATCTCACACAGCACGTGACAATGTTTTCAGTGAAACCCATCTATCCTTGGGAGAGAACCATCTGGCCAAAAGTTAATTTCAGACCTCTGTGCATAAGGCCAAATGCTGAGAGGTGCTGGGTGTGCCACTGGCAATGGCCACCATGGTCTCTGTATTCACTGCCTGTACATTGTGCCTCCAAGTCTCTGAGCTCTGATCTGGAGATAAAATTCTGTCCACAGATCTTTACTGCAGTATAGGTGAAATAATCTCTTCATCTCATTCCATCAACACCACTGAAAATAACAGAAAATAAAATCTGAGCCCTAACACAGGAAAATAGCTTTTTAGCCAGGTTGGACTGACTGATCATTTTAGTAATTTGGCCTGAATTATAGAAAAACTAAGTGACAGGCAATATATTCCTTCTGAATACTTCTCCCATTATAGTTCTAATAGCAGCTTTTTACTTTGGTTGTTTTTTTTTTCTGTTCATATGTGATTATTTACTGTTTCCTTTTCATGTTTGCATTTTAAATATAACTTTGAAAAACTTGTTTCAGTTCATGTTTATAACTCTGCTTTTCTTTTATCCTGCAAGCTTCATGTTTTGTTTAAGGTCAAACACTAAAAACAACATTGTTAGTCTGGTAAACTTGTCGCTCCATTTCCAAGGGTGGTGTTTGACCTCCAAGAGCCTTCTTTGTACTCCTATCAACAATCTTTGTTATCAAAACAGTACCAGGGACCTCCATCCCAGGAAAATGCTGACAGTCAGGGACAGGAGCAAATTTTGTCTTGATATTTGCTGTTAATTCTACAGGGCACAAAGTCATTTTGCCTACAATTTTCTGCTTCTCTTTCCTGCAAAAGCTGGAAACTGAGACTAGTCCCTCAGTGTTGGGAGCACAGGAGATAGGGGAGGAACATGCAGAGCATGAGGGCTCCTGTTTTCTGCCAGGCTGCTCTGTCTTGTCTGTGTTGTGGTTTCCAGCAGCTTTCCCCACAGAGCTTCATCTTCTCTTTGCATCTCTACACATGCCACTGTGACCTTGTTTTTTTTTCTTTTCTAACATCTTGAGCACAGTTTATTTCTTACATTTTTCCTCTGTTTCTTTCAGACATTTTTCTTCTCTGCCTCTGATTCTTTTTCAAATAGTTTAAAAGGCTCACACATTTTCTTTGTTTTCTGTCCACATTTTTCTTTTCCAAGACCTCATTTCATAGAGGAGTCCTGTTCATGATAGTACTTGTGCATCTGTGGAAGTCATTTGAAGCCTAGTGAATATGTGCCTATGTACTGCCCGAATGTCTCATTCTCCTTGGGCTTTCAATTTTTTTACATTTTCTATTGTTCCTCTTGTGAGAAATCTTTTTGAGGGAAAAAAAAATTATAGGGACTTGAATTGGGCTTATGGATTCTTACAATACTTTCTTGTTCTGTTAGGCTAGAGAGAAAACTTCAACATCAGGTCGTGGGGGCTTGAGTGCCTCCTGTTTCTGGCTGAGGTAGTTATTTTTGTGAAGTGAAAGGACCTGATCAGAAGTCAGAGCTATCTGCTGTGCTCTCAGTGAGACATAGACAAATTCTGAATGCACAGATTACTACATATGGACCTTTTTAATTCTTGGGTCAGGAGTTCAAATCCATTCACCCTGCCATTTGCTAAAATTCATTACTGTCTGATGGCCACTTCAGAATTATTTGAAATTAGTGAGAGTGAGCAAGGGATAGAGGAATGGAATTTAGAGGGGGAAGGCAAAAGTTCAGGGGACCATCTTCTATCATTTCACATATGACCCCTTTTCCTTCCACTGAGAAAACTTGCATTATTGTCAGCAGCCTCAGCTAAGGAGGAAAAATTACGGAGACCAAAGTGTACACCAAGCTCTACTGCAAAGAAGAGATGTCGAGGCTGTGCTCAAACACCTGATGAGGCCCCCAGGACCAGCTTTTCCTGGCACAGGCTGATGGGCTTCAGGCTGAAGGACTGTCAATGTGCCACATTCTAAAACTCATTTTAAAACATCCTTTGATGTTTTATCTTTCTCATCACAACAATTAGCTCCTGGATGCTCTCCATACAAGAAAGAAAATTAATTAGGAAGAGTCAGATGCTGTGATACAGAGTGGTGTTTGGGAGATTGCAGTGTCTTGAGTGGGTGTTGATGTTGTAGCAGCTGAACTGGGGACTGTTGTCATGTGCAGCAGGGTAAAGCTGGACGGAGAGTTTTTACTGAAAGGGAGAAATCACCTTATAAAAGCTCTGCATTTCTGCCTTAAATGCTAAGTATTGTTTTTTGATGAGCAGAGACATAAAGGGTATCTGTGTGCAGCAAGCAGCCACCTTGAGACTCTCTCATGAGTATTAAAGTCCATGAAAAACAAGGAAAAGACCATACCTGTGTGATTTCAGCTCCTGGATATACCATGGCTGGAAATCAAAGTGGAGTAGCTCTGCTCTTGCTCCCCCCATTATATTTCTAGATGGATTTTCCCTGTAAGGCACTAAGATGCTAAACTTTGATCATAATCATATAACTTTGAAACTGCCAGATACCAAGAGCCGTATCTTTTCTGTGGTGTATGCAATCTATTGACATGAAAATAATGCAGTTAATGTGATTGAGAGAAACAGAATTTTGATCTCAAGAATTTGAAGTCAGGGCCTTCTGTTTGTAAAACTTTAAGTACAACAGTATTTTCCACATATCACAGATAATTGGTAAAATTTTCTCTTTTCCTGTT
>VZRX01022218.1:0-65097 GCA_013398075.1 Notiomystis cincta | reverse complement strand
TTTTTTTTTTTTTTTCTAATTTTGTTTTTAGGGTGGGATGTTCTTTGGTTGATTTTTTTTCATGAATCCCCCAAACTTCTGCAGATTTCTTCAATCTCCAAACTGGACCACAGAGTTCCAAACCAGACTGTACTCCTGTTCTGGCAGCAGCTGAGGGGACAGGACTGTTGGGGGAGCTCTGGATAGCAGCGACATTCCTTAGAGAATCTTTGTTCCTGCATTGCACCCTGGCAGGCAGAAATGGGAGTCTGATTGACAGCAGACAAGGCAGACACAGCTACAGCTTCACTGGGAAAAGGAATACAGGTGACAAAGTGGGAAATGGTTAAAAAAATTTCATGAGAGGAGACAGTTCTTTTGTAGCAGAGGTTGCTCCTCTAAGTATTATCATTAACTTCGAAGGAAAGGCAGCCAAATACAATAAAGACAGGCAACTAATGTTCATAATATAATTTCAAAAAGTTTTCTCAAGGATTGAAGGAGCTCTTTTAATGCATCCAGATTTATTGTTGAGTGGACATGGGCTGCACACTAATTTTCTCCCATGAGTCAGAATATTTTAAAAATACTATACTCCAGTAGTATTTCATCTGGAATATTTCTTTGTTCTCTTATTGAAGACTAGGAAAAAATGTGACACAGATAAACTTTGAAAGTTTAGACAAAGGGGCAAAATACATGGAGGGCTGAAAGATCTATCAAGTTGTATGTTGCAATTTTCCATAAGAAGCATAGGCAAAAGTGAAATGAAGGGAAAAAAGAGCTGTGAACCATGATGAAGATGATTAAAGAGGGTACAGAGTAGCTGTCAAAGCAAATATCAAGCAACATTAATAACTTCATAGCAAATCAGAAGACTGTCTCCTACATTCCCACGAAACAAGAGCTTTTGTTGCTGCACAGGGTAAATGGAACTAATTCTCAGGTGCAGATACTAGTCTTTATCTGTCAGAGATACTCTAGGGTCAATCTGGAGCAGAACAAGAAATTTTAATGGGGTTAATATGACTACAAGCTACCAACTGAGAAAAAAATTTGGTTCCTAAATTGCAAGAACCTAAAGCTACACGGGAAAAACTGTCTTCCATGGGGAACTTACACCTTCAGAGAAATGAAAAAATACATTTTCTTAATGCCCTTTCTTGTGTATAAAGGAGATGAATTTTTCTGTGTACAGAAAAGGAAAGCAATGAGTGTTTGCAGCAAAGAGCTCATTTTTTTAGTCAAATGGTTGACATTTTTCTTTCCCTAAAAGCACAGCAAACTTTCACCTCATGCAAATTCACCAAAAAATTGAGCTTTGGACCACAGAATGAAATTTTGCCCATCTTTGCCTTCACTCTAAGCAAATATCTCTTTTCAGAGCCACAGAGAGGAGTTTGTGATAGATCTGTTGGTGTGGCTGGAACTCCCTAGCCAGTACTTTAGGAAAATTTTCTTTCCCTTGGATTCGCTATGCCCAACTGATTCCTGCATGTGGGTTAAGAAAACCTTCAACATCAGACATGAGCAAGTGAGTAAAATTACTTCCTTACCAGAGTCAATCAAATCAACTTAAACACTTTGCTGTCAGCATGGTGTAATCAGTTTATAAAAGGATATAACAGACACTCCTGCAAGCTTGTATGTTCTGTGTCTACAGCCGGAAGCAAACCTTACTCTGGTGTTTCAGGTTCTTCATTGCACACAGTTTGAGCTTCTTGCATGTTGTGAAGTCTCCCAGGAGGCTACAATTTGATATCACATGTGGTATGAAACTGTAATCCCTCATATTTCTGTAGCACCCATTAGGAAGGGGTGCACTGGAATAGCTCCTGTGAATATTAAGAGATTAACTACAAGGAAGCTATTACTGACAGTACTGACCCTGTTTTCAATCTCCTTTACATATTAGAGAAATTTCCTCTCACTCAGGTCAACCTGGAATTATTCTGCTTTTGTCTCCACTTGAGATTAACAAGTGCATCTGTTCACTTGTTTAAATGTCCCTCTACTCTGACCTGGCCATTTTTGTCTCTTTTTAAACAAAGTGATTGACGTAGAAATGCCCAAAATCAACATTAGCAGACCTTCCTGTATTTTTTGTGGAGTTCCACAAAGAGTAGAATTTTGTCACTTTCACTTGAAAAACACAGCCAACCTTCTTATTTCCTGGTCACAATTATGTTTTTCAGATAGTAGCTTTGCTATTCTGTTCTTCTTGCATCTGCCTCTTGTGTATGATCTGTTTGAGAGCTAAACACTCATTTCACATTTAAAGCTGTTTCTGAATTTTCAATACAGATATAAAGACAAGAGGGAAATTCATGCTGGTGGGGAGACCTGAGATATGTCTCAACTATGGCATTTATACTCTGTATTTTCAAAATATGAGGTTCCTATATAGTCCAATATCCTTTCCCTTCCCTTGAGCTGACCAGTGAGTTCATCAATGAAATGACCAAATGCAAGTCTCTTTCTTTCTTTCTGTACTTTTTAATGAAATATGTCATTCTAAAAGAAGGGAAAGTAGACTTGCTTTGGGTTTTTTCTTTCACTCTCTTCACTATGTGAATCACAATAAAATTTGTGGGAGTTCCCAGTGAAACCAGAAAAATTTGAGTTATCTGCTGGTAACAAATGAGCCTGTACAAGTTGTCCTGGCTCTGCAAAAAGGAGGTTTTATACTTTCCCAGCATGTCTCTACTTTGAGGAATTCACCCTCTTCTGCATCGGTGTATAATGATTACTTAGACATAATAAGGGTGGTGAAAGGGGAGGATGTTCTTCATTAGAACAAAAAGCTGGTAATAGCAGAGGAAAAGGGACTATCTGAGATAAAAGCCTGGCTACATGAAAGATCAGATGGGTTACTCATATGTAATTACTCACTTGAGTCCATATGGCCATGGTGTATTATAGCATTCCCACTCAGCAGGCTAGTGGCATTTGGTTGGTGTCTTTCCTGTTATTAACCATATCTGCTTCATCAATGCAGAGACTTGATACTTTACTCCTAGAATTAATATTTTTAGTGTCCTAAATATCTTCTTCTGCATTCTGAGCCATCCCAGCATTTCAATAGCAGCGATGGAAATAAGGAGTAAAGGAGCCCAAAGGACTTTTTGTAAGTGTTACAGAATTTTTTCTTGGTGGAAGATCATGCATCTCCCTGAAAATGAAATCTGGGAGTCTATGATAAAGTCTCCAAATGTCATTTGCACTGCTTTGTCCCCAAGGGACATCCAGAACAGTTATGCTAGTGAAACTTATTTAGAATAAATCAGTCCTGTTCACTCCTGTGTCCTTTAGATTCCCAAGAGTTAAATCACATTTGAAAATGAGACTTGGCATTCTGAGTCTTCTAGGGAGAAGCTGTCTGTTTTCTTCTCCTAACTGGAATCAGACATAATGAAATTACTTCCTTGTTCCAGGTATGTGTGCATGCAAATATGTGTGTGAAAGTAAGAGCTTTAACACAAAATTAACCTCTTTCTCAGATTTAAAACTCTTTTTATACCTTTTTATTTAATGGCATAGTAAAGTACTTGTATATGTTCGATTTGAGAGACCTTGGCATTCCTTCATGCCAATTTGGCCTTGCCAGGGGGAAGTCTCCCTCCCCATAGTTAACACGTGAGAGACTGAAGTATAATGAACTCATGAGACTTCCAGTATGGAAAGAAAAGGTTTTGAAGAAAAATGGAAGAGTTTCAGGAGGACTTCAATAATTTGCAGAGTCATACAAGAAGCAATCAGCCACTTAGCTTATGAAACAGAACTTCTCAGCCAATATATCTTCTCAAAATAGCTGAGTATTGGCAATGTCAATAAAACATGCAGGCTCTATAGTCATGTTGCTTCCTTTTATTTATTCATGAAGAAAACACGTTAAATAGACAAGAGAGCTCAGAAAGGACAATACATACACACATGTGTCTAGTGCACTTTCCTCTATGTGCACACATCTGCTGAGTCTCTCAAAGTAAGATGTCACAGNCAATACATACACACATGTGTCTAGTGCACTTTCCTCTATGTGCACACATCTGCTGAGTCTCTCAAAGAAAGATGTCACAGACTAGTTAAAAGCTTTTTGTTGGCACTTGTATGAGTTTGGCTGCGTGAATGTGATCTTCATAACGTAGTCTCATTATTTTCAGTGGTTTAAACAATGGAAAGGAAATTTTTTCAAGGCACCAATAAAGCTTTCTAAATTTTTACCACCACAATAAGAAAATGCTTCTCATTCTTTTTGCTAACAGCACTCCTCTGGGTGGAATCCATGGTCCCCAGCAGGCAAGTGCAATCGCTAACTATGGTCTTGAGATCATGTAGGAAAATACATCTAAGGAACTTTTAGAGAAAGAAAGCTTCTGTGCTTGGCATTCTTTCCCCATCCCAAGGCTGCCGTACTCCTGCGTGTGTTTTGTGCTTAATGCAAGGGCTGTAAAGTGAAGACGGAGATGAAAACATTCATTTGTGGCTTCAGCGAGAGTCAGGTACTTGCTTAAAACAGAAAATGCATAGAAAATATCTTATTTTGTAAGAAAAAGATGCAGAAAATGCAAATTCCTTAATTGCTATTCAGACTAGAGGGGGAAAGAGTATTATTCACACTGTCAGTCAGCTTTAGAATAATTAATACAAACAAAAGTTTTGGGATCAGGAAAAATACACATAGGTCTCTTGTTTTGGAAGGGATTATTCCTAAATGTGCTGCTGATCTGAGTAATACATTTATGTTACACTTTGGGGGTAAAGGGGATTAAGGGGGAGGAATTAAAGAGATTTGATATGGATACCATATTTGGTAGAACTTCTAATGAGATTACTTAAAAAAAAAAAAAAAAAGCTACCTTATGCATTGGCTTGACTTAGACCAATGTCTCTAATGAGATCATGAATTCTGCCTCCAGTAGGGGAAATGGTGCCAATGCAGAACAGTGATAATAAAATTCATTGGACTCTGATTAACTCAAGGATTGTAGCTGTACCCAAATTGGCACTTAGAATTTCATGTGTCTTGGAGGTCACAAGGAAACTCTGTGGAAACAGAACACAGAGCCAGTTCTGTACCAATGCTGATGCACATTTTCCACCAAGCTAAATTTCATGGATAAAGTTTTATTTTCCTATTTCTTAAAAAGGAGATTTTATGGAGGATTTTTTCCAAATGAACCTGGAGTTGAATCAATGGTCTATCCCTTCTGTTCATATGATTTCAGATGCCTAAAGCCACAGGATATGAGGTGAGTTATTAGATATGCCTTTCCAAAGAGGAAATGGTGAGACAGAAATGACCTGCCTGAAGTTACGGTTTATAGATTAGAAAAAGGCACAAACAATTAAAAGACGGAGACATTTGAAGCAAATTACTTGCAATCAAGCTGCAGCTAAATGAGCTTCTTGATGAGGAAACCAAATTTATGTTGTTTAGAACCACAAAGAAATGTTCCCAAAACAAACAAAAAAAAGTTGAAGGTGATCAAAGTGTTCGTACAGTTGGATACAGATGTGTTGATAAGAGAAATTATGGGTGAAATTAAAGGTCTGGTCTTTGAAAAGAAAAATTATGATGTTAACTACAATGAACTTTCCTGTCAAATCCAGTGGTACAAAACCTTAAGAGGTGTAGGATGGGATATTTTCCCCCTCTCTGTTTTCATGTGTGGCTAGCAACCTCAATAAGTGGTTTTGACTCAAATAAAGCAAAATGTGGCAGTTCAAATCAAAATATATATTCTCAAAAAAACCATGTATTTAAAGAAAAGAGTGGGTGCCAGGGGCAGGGTTGAATACATTTAACAGTAGAATTAAACACTTTGTTCTCTCCCACTATATAAATGTGAATTACCTCTTTGGCAGCTCTTTGAAAAGATCTTTGTGAGGTTATGTATATTCAGCAAAGATAGAAAGTCACACAAAAGCCCCGAAGGCATGCGAAGGCTTCAGTGTGAAACACCACATTTTTCTCTTTGTTGCTCTATATACATTTTGCATTCAGTATAGTATTCATCAGTTTCACTGAATGCTAGTCATTGCCTACCTATATTTATCCGAAAGGAGTGACTTTATGGACTTTGTAATTATGAAAAGACAACGAGCAAAGCTATCCTTCTTCGTTCTTACTGCCTTGCAATGGTAGGAATAACAAAAGCAAGGTATAATAGGGCTTCTTGCTAACAGTCAGAAAGCACAAGTACATGTAGAAGGAGACAATACTCTGCTGGCATTTTTTCTTCTCTTGATTCCTCCTGTCCTTTCGTGCAAAATGTTTTGTGCAAAGAGAACCCTTTGGAAATAGGCAGGTGGAGAACAAGAGTGAAAAATATGAGGTTGTGAGCTAGACAAACTGAGATTTCCAAGTATGAAATTTTAATAAAAAATTTAAATTGGCTGACCCTGTCATGTTTAGAACAGAAAAACCAAAGTCCAAACCTCTAAGCTCCATTATATTTTGAACCACTAAAGAACTAATAATACTATATACGTAGTTTTCTGCTCAATTGAAAAGATTTATCATTCAGGAAACTTCTATAATATTGAGAGAAAGAGATTACAATGTATGGGCCAATCAGTCATTTAAAAAATTAAGAATAAGTTTTTCCAATGATATTGCATAAGTGATACCTGCCTGCTTAGTTAAGTTTTGAATTTTGAAAACTCATGATAGATTTTGTAGATGTACAGCCTTCATTGTTGTTGAAATAAGAACAGCCTTGGTGAGGACTTTCTTTGTTACCAAGTGCCTCTTCTCAGTTTGTATAATCAAAGGTGTTATTACACTGCCTATAAAAATGTGACTCATAGAAGGCAGATTGAGGTCTGGTTTGTAATTGTGAGCTTTATGCTTCATCATTGGTCTTAATACTGTCTGAAATGTGATTAGGATTCAGGTCAATACCCTTAATATGCATTATTTATTTTTACATTATATGATAACTCATATGCTTAAAGGTATGGGGAATGAGAACATCATTCAGCTGTATGTAGTTTTATCCCCATTAACTCTACCTTTGTACAATCCTTAATTCTGTCTTCTCAGCTTGATGTGGAAGTGATCAAAGGAAGGAAGATAAGTTTGGGAGAACCTGCTTTTATTTTTTATCAAGATCATAAGGGCAGCATCATCTGTTTTGAGGGATTGCTGGCAAGGTGTGAGATTAGGAAGGAAACTCACTTTTCATTACTTGTGATTTGTGCATTATTTTGAACTCCCTAGAGATGAAGGGTTGGATGATTAGACAGGTAAGTAATGTGAAAAGTCTAATGACTTGGAACTGCTGACAGGAAAATTTATCCAACTCTTTTAGAAAGTGAAGATATCTTTGATTAATTGCAGGGAGATTTTTAAGAGTCAGGTGGAGAGGCAGAGGCCTGGCAGGAGGGGTGAAGGTTCAGTTTGGTCTAAATGAAGAGAACTACCAGTGTCCTCATGAGAGGACATTTACCTTGGCCCAGTTTATCCTTTCCACTGCTCAGCAGGAAGTCAACCCAGAGACACTTGAGAAACAGAGCAAGAGAGGAAATGACTGGGTACGTCAGTGTCTCTCCTACAACTTTTCTCGCCTACAACTTTTAATTTCTGTTAGGCTTCTCCCAGTCAGGTCTGTCCCAGGCAGCACACTTGATCCTCAAGGCACCGAGAGGCAGGCAAGGAGAAAATATGGGGTGCCTTCAGAACTTGAATCCTAATCATATTTCTGCAATAGTATTAAAATCAGTGACTGAACATAAAGCCTATAATTACATGGAAATATCTATTTCAGAAGCTGTTCAGTTGCATTTGATCTTGTCTTCCCCTGGAGCTAACATGGAAATAACCCCATTGAATCATATTGACTGTGTTCTTTAAAAATAATAGTAATCTTATTTCATACTATCCAACTGCATTTCACTGGAATGAATAGGTGGGACAGCAAACTTAAGACCATTCTTCAGTTTCTCTTTTGTAGAGACTAAAATTGGTCTTTAGACAACCAGAAACTGTTTTAATATTGGCATGAAATGGAAAAACAGAGCCATTAAAAGTATTTTCATTGCAAAGAATAAAAAAAAACATTATATTTCAAACAGGATTTAGATTCCTTCAAATGTACAACACAAGTTTCTTCTCTATCCAGGAATAGGCAACATTCCTGTAAAGACTTCGGCTCTGATTCACAGCCTCTTCCAGGGTTGCCCTGAACCTGGATAAAGAGTTTTATTTTTCCAGTCTACATGCAAGCCCCATTCTGTTCATAAAGCTTAATTGTAAAAGCACTTGTTCAGCAGTGAATAGTTTTGAAACTGTGCAGCAAGCTTGTCTCTTGCTGCAGTCATGCTTCATCACTTTGCAGCTGGAGCTGTGGTTGCTCTTTAAGAACCAATCTCTCTCCCTCTTTTGCCAGGGAGCCTGTTTGACCCAGAGGGCAACAAAAAAAAAAAAGAAAAAAAATAAAAAAGCCAAGGAAAACAAACAAATCTTCCACTTAGCCATGCTCTTAAAATGTCTTGATACACAATGCCTACATCATGAGCTTAGAGCACCAGGTCAAAAGCTTAACTCCTCTGTCAAGAAGTTACATTGAAAATACCTCCATCTTTCTGCCATAAGTCATCTTCGTGTCTGAAATTTCAGGTTAAGACTCCCATTGAGTTCATGGTGTTTGCACTCTGATCATCTCTAACAGATACCTTCATTTGTAAAACAAAGGAAAGAGCTACTCAACAGAGCTCTTTAAATTGACTCAATCTATCCCCAAAAACAGCTTTGTAGGTCTCTATAGATGTAAATACTGTGACACAGTCCTAACTTCACCTTCCACTAGTTTCCCACCAAAGGCTCTAGAATAGCAGCACGGACAAAGAATTTGTCAATCTGGAGTCCAGATACTACAGACACAAGGAACTGTGGTAGGACCTAAAGTCTCACTGGAGAATTTGCCTGTGGGAATTTTGACTCATGCCCCTCAGGCCTCTTCTCTGAGCAGCTGTTCACTAACCTCAGCTAAAGCATAACCCTCTCTTCTTGCAAGGGCCAGGCCAAGGCAGGAAAAGGAAGTCACCAGCTGTGATCTGCAACACAGTCTTCGTTTGGAACTTCTTTTCAATTTCCTTCTGCAGATTATCGCCTTCTGCTTTTCAGATCTTTTCCCTAGAAGCTCCAGCAAGCATGCAACATGCAACCTGTGTTGGTCTGTGAGCAAATGTCAGGAAAATACTGCACACCTCTTGCTGAAGTGTTTCTTGACTGATCAGCTGTTTTACCTCCAACAGGAAAGGGTAAAAGGAAAAGACACCAACAGGCCAGATTCAATTCCCAGATCTTGGTAGGGTGTGGAAGAATCGTCACACAACTATGTGCACTGGGGATAAATTTAGAATTTTTCCTACTGAGCAATACTTCCCAATTAAGTCACTAAATGAAGTCATGTGATCCCTCATTTTCTGATGCATAATTCTTTTTTTCCTCAGATATGAGTATAATTTTTATATTCTGAGGGAATAAAAGCTAAGTTTGAGCTTTTGTGCCAACCTGGAGAAACATTGTTTACTCAAGTTTGTACTGACAAGTGGAATTTGGAGGTAAAGAACTGAAAATCTTCACAAGAATTTATTGATGCTTGTGTAGTTTACTGGCCTATTGGTTCCTCTTTGCTTTGTCCTGATGCTGTTTTCTTGCTGTTTTCTGGTGTTTCTCACCCCTCATGTGTGTCACTTTTGCTCCATCTCTCCCCAGCTATCAGGATTTTTAGCCTGATCTTGTAAGGGAATGAGTGTACTCAGTTGTACTTTTGCTCTCTTCTTTTCCCCTCCCAGCAGCTTGCAAAACCAGTGGCAAAATTCAATTCAGTTTCACAGATGAGAAAACACCTTGGAATATTTTCCAAGTTCTATGCAAATAAGGTCCAGGAAAGAAGAGAAATCCTACTAGATCTCTCTCTCTGAGGAGCCAGCTAAAAAAATGCACCCTTTGTTTGACACCTGGAATCTACACAGAGGGCAGAGCCGGTTTCTTTAGTTCTGCTGTGTACAGAGGAACCATGTGTTCCTTCAAGCTGATATTGGCTATGTACCTGCTTGCTTTTGGACTGTGTCATGTTTCAGTTGATGAAATGGTGATAGGAGACAGGTCTTCACATCTCTGAAAGTGTACATAAGGTCTTCATTGAAGGTGTATGTCTGTTTCCCAAGTGCAAGGGGCTTAAATTAAAGTTTGATGCATCTTCTGCCATGACTACAGAGAGGAAACATCAAAACCACTCAGTACAAATCCCAGAGGAAAAGGAACACATACAACAGGAAGGATGTGCATTATTAAAGGCAGTAACCCGCAGTCTGGAGACTTCAGGGATCAGATTGACTTTGTATACACTAACCAACAGATTTATCAAGAAAACTTAAAGGGAAAAATTAAAAAAAAAATAGTTCTTTGGGGAGGTCAATACAGTATAGTACCATCTTAATTTAGTAAGGACATGGATGAATTCTGATCATACCTGGGTTATCACAAAACATACTGTGACAGGGTATCTCTCCTCCTTTGAGTCTTCCCTACACAGTGTGTCTATGGGAAGGGAAAGAGAAGGGTTTCTCTAGGGATCTGCCTTCTTTCCTTCCTCACTGGAGTTCTGCAGAGTGTAAAACCAGGTGCATAAACTGCTAGAATGCTGAAGAAATGTGTCACCTCAGGTATGCCTTCCTCCTTCCTCCAGGCTACTGGGGAGAGGTCCCATTTGTCAAATGTTGGATTGTTACTTGAAGGCAAGAGAACAGCTGGCACACTCACCTTGGCCCAACTTACAACGTGGACCAGTTAGATATGAATTAAGACTGAGTTCTATCCTTGCCTGAGATTTTGTACACTTTTATGATATGTGCTTTCTCGCATTATGTTTTGTTTCTTTTCTTCCTCTTCAAACTTTCCCCAGGGTTTGGGTGAGAAAACCATTCTGTACTGCTAATATTGCTACTGCTACTCCAGCTTCATCACAGGGGTGTAGGATCAGCCATGCAAGCCTTAAATTCTGTGTTCTTATCGGCTTTGCTTTATTGTAATACATGGTCTTCCAGAAAGTCCAGGATAGAAGGTGTTGGATGTTTTGAGCCAATATAGTGTAATGCTGAGTACAAAGAGATAAAGATGTGGAACAAATTCTACCTCATGGGCATACAATCCATTGTATGGTTGAACATTCTCTGGTTGAAAAATGACTCAATGAGACAATGCCAAATATTTGCCTTATGCTATATTCAGCAATGAGGTATTCATGTGTTACGATGTGCATGAAAAAAGAAAAATGCACCTTTGAAGAACATTAAGAAAGACTTAGGCAAGAGTCAGAACTGGAGAATGTACATGATACAATCGTGTTTTCAAATTAGAAATGCATGGTCAGATCCAAGATACACCACTGCTCAAGAGACATTTAGGAATACTAGTGCTGCAAACATCTAAATTAGTCCTGAATTATAATAGAGAGTTTTATGATCTAGAAAGAGCCACAGTAAAGCAAGCTGCTCTGTCATATGTGACTGGGGAGGTACTTTTCCCCTTTTTTTTGGCAAGCTATTGAGTTGAGACTGAGACAAACCCCATCTGAAATTTTCAATAAGGACAATAAAAACTTATGAAAATCTATGTCAGGAGAAGGGTTTAACATCGTGTGCTTAAACATGTAGCAGGAGTTAACTGTGGCTGTTTCAGCCTTTATTCCACCAGCTCCATTCAGCTGCTCTAGGGAATGTTTTTGTGCTTGTATAACTCTCCATCTCATTTAGAGTGGAGCACAAGCTATTGAAGTGTAATGTCGAATTTGCACTTTCTAGTGTATTCATGTATGTAAGGCAGATTCATTATGCAGCTGCTCTAAACCTTAAAACATGTAATGGATTTATCAGCATTTTACTAAAGGAAGACAAAACTAGAAGAGGAGGTTTTTTTTTTAAGTATGTCACCTCCACCTTTATTTCAAAAATCCATTACCTCTCCCCTGACTTTTCTGTGAGTATTCTTTCCTCAGTTATTCATTATTTCAACTGCTGCCTTTTGTCTGAAGAAGGATTACAATAGCTCCATTAGCACTTGCTTCCTAATGTGAGGTCTGAGTGAGAAGTGGTGTTAAAGCAAGGACATACTGGAGGGATTGTATTTACTGAACAAAAACTACTACTCATGGTTCAGGATACTGCTCTGATCCACACTGTTCTCACCACCCTGCAGCAGTTCCAGGCACTTCAGTAATTTCACTGCTGGTGAACACTGTATGAAGGGTCAGAGTAGGTCTTGGTGTCTTTGAAGAGCTGGGCTTCAAAAATGCATCTGCTCTGTGCAAAGTGAGACCTGTCTGGAGTCTGTAGCTACTTTTATCACATCCCTGCAAATTTCTGGTTTTCTCCAATAAAGCCACTGGGGATGGTTTGCCTTCAGTTTCATTGAGGATGTTGCAGAGCTGCAGTGATCTGGGATCACAGGACCTGTGCCTTGGCTGGGGAGGCAGAGTATCCCTGTGCTTTACCAGTCTGGACAGCCACCTTTGGCCACCACCTCTGATGGAGTCGTGGTTGTTGCTTTTCATCCCTTAGGGCACAGGAGTTGTCACACTGACAAGTCCTAATCCTAGGTGGGGAAGATCCAAAGTAATCACCACAAAAAATCTACATGGCACCAATTTAAGTGGAGAATGGAAATTTTTGCATCAGTCCAGATTACAGAGAGTTAATCAGATTGCAGTGAGTTTATCACTGGGAGAATAGGAAAGATCATCTCAGGAATCTGATGCTTTATTTAAATAATGGCTATTAGCATGGCCTGGAAATGGCCAGGCTGCAAGTGCTGAGAGATCCACTCCTCTGGAGACACTTTGGAGAGAGTGTAAAAGAAAGTGCTTTTTCACCTCCAATTTGAAAGAAGGCAGCTCTGTAAAGTTATTTGTAGGCTTTTAGACTGCTTTGAGCAGGGAAATAGGGCTTTGTTTCTGAGTGGAAACCATAGAGACATTTAATTACACTACAAAAAATATACACAATAAACAAGTCTATTTTATTTTATTTTATTTTATTTTTTTCAGCCAAATATACTAGAGAGCCCTGGAGGGAAAATATATTTTAGTACTTTACAGTTACAATTGCAATTTATGTTAGTCTAGTGTCTTTCATATAAGAAGTACCATATCATAAAACACTTTACAGTCTGTTTATCAATACAATAAACTGAGAATATTGCTCAATTTACTTTATTAGAACTTGCTGAGAGATACAAAAATAAAACCAGCTTGGATTGCTGCTACATTTTTTTTGTTTTTTAAAGCGAGTGAAACATTGGGAAGGGTAAACATAGCTAGATACAGCCTTAGTTATGAAAGGGCATAAAAAAACTTCAGGTAATGAGAAAGCTTTGATGCAAGGACAGATTTCTCATCAAAGTCATCCAAGAAATGGTTGGACTGCAAAGCACATGAAGAAATTTTAGTGAAGCTTAGACTCAAATTAAAGCATTATGATACCACTATTTTTGCTTGCTTGAATTGTGGGATACTGTGCTGGTTGTTTTTTATGGGCAGCATTTGGTGGAATTTGTTTCATTAAACATTCTTGTGATGCTGCAGGATCTTGTGGTAATGCTTCAACAGGGGTATTCATATGAAAATTTATGACACCAGCAGAAAACAACAAAACAGTTTTGATAGGCAAGAGTTTCTTTATTTCTAGACATTTGGAATCAGTCACAAATAATCAGTCACATTATCGACATGGATTTCCTGTGGTTTAAAACATTTTCATTACTCTGAGTACAGGTGCTGAACTCGCCTCAGAAACTGCTGCCAGTTGTTTCACCCAGTGCAATGGGGCCGTGAACATCTCCCATGCCCACACACAGGCTTTGCTGTGTGGGGCTGCTGTGCACCTGCAAATACTTTTAATGAGCATCTGAAAGGCACATTTCCCTAGTCTGAGATTATAAACACAAACATGCATTAATTGCATCAGCAGGTTATTGAATACTGTTCTGCAACAATATCCCTGACAGCCGGAGTTAAAGCTGTTCGAGAGGCTTAAGTGGGCACTTCCATATGGTAACAGCTTCTGATTTTTTTTGAGCTTAACCTCATTTTATAAGGCTCTTTTTGAGATGATTGAAGTTTTTCCTTGAGTTGCTTGCTGTTAATATTTGAAGAAATATTTTCAAATTTTCCTCTATCCTAGTACAGTTTGTAAGTTTTTAGTCTGTCTTACTATAAAAATAACTACAGATATTGCTGGTTTGGAGTTTTTTACCACAAATTTCAAACTAGCCCAAATTTCATGCTGTCAATTTATTATAAATTAGAATACTTAATTTTTTACTTGATTTTTGTGTGTCTTTACAAAGTTGTTTTGCCTTGCTTCACAAACAATTGTTACCATCAGAAACACTGGCATCTCAAAACTGTGCTTGACATTTTTTACATGTACATATGTAACACTATACCCTATCATTAAGTCAGGAAAGACAAGTGGTAACTGAATTATATTTGTTGACAAGATTAGATTAAGAAAGGCAAATATCTGTGCAATAACAGGAGATTAGAACAAATAAACTAATTATTCACTGAATAAAATCATTCCAGGTGATTCATTGCTGCTAATTTCAGCACAATAAGAAGTGTATTCTATTTCAGTTGCCATCAGAAACTCTTCAGGAATGCAAGCATAAACCCAAAAGGCAGAAATGCAAAACACATCACATGTTTGGAATACAAAGATATTTTTTAATACAGTATGAAATTGCCAGGTACAACAAGGTCACTTCTAGAGACTGGGAAACTCAAGTTTTGAAACACAGGGTTATTGTTTTTCTAATTGCTGTGGACACCTCTATGTTATTTAGTAGCTATGTGTTCATTAAGAACACCCTTTCACAATAACTTCCAGACAAGATGACATCAGTGCAACCCTGCAAGAACTAGAAGACCGTGTGAGCTCTATCTGTGTTTCTGTCAGCATTTAATTGAATTGTCTGTGAGGAATTGCTAGGCCTGGAGCAATTACTATCAAGAGGAGAGCTATTACTTTAAATCTTCCATACATTCTTCCTTCTTTAGAAACCTCTTTTTGTATATCTTGTAACTTCACTTGCTTCCTAGATGTAATCAGACACTTCGGGACATGCAAATCAGGTCACAGGTTGTGGTCAAACAAACCAACCTGTATTTTTACCAGTCATAGTATTTATCAGATGATATTTAAATTCCAGAGCTTCAGGCTTCCAATTCTCTAAGTTAAGTTGGTAAAACAACCATGTTTGACAGTACTTCATGGAAAAAGGAGTTTGGTGGCTGTTCATGCCAGAATGAAAGGACATAAACATAATTTTTCAATGAATTGACTACAGACCTATAGACTCCAGTAGGAAGAAGACCTGTACTGTTCTACTGAATTTCAATTATGGCCTGGCTAAGGGAAAAGGAAAGTAGGGTTTTTGCTTTCACACTGATAAGTGGCTTGAAATTGCAATC
The DNA here is from genome assembly GCA_013398075.1 of Notiomystis cincta. Lineage (NCBI taxonomy): Eukaryota > Metazoa > Chordata > Aves > Passeriformes > Notiomystidae > Notiomystis > Notiomystis cincta. Next base: position 49,636 of record VZRX01022218.1, on the reverse strand, counting down.
TTTACCACCTTCTATTTGTTTGCATATTCAAAGTTGAAATTAGTGCCATCCCAGACCCTAAAAGTGATTTGAGTAAAAAAAAAAAAAAGTTTATGTATTCTATCTTGCAGGTGTGCACTAATTTTAATGTTTAGCATGTATGAAGGACATAATTCTGTTTGGCCCTCTAAGAAAAAGTTGCTTTCTTTAGCATTACCTTTGAGACATATTCCTAAAAATGGTGATGGAATAAAATAGCAGACTGAGAGTGAAAAGGAATAAATAAGGTACTCAAAGCAAATAGTGACAAAAGAAGTCAAAAATCAATCAAGCTTTAAATGCTGATAAAGAAAAGAAGTTTAATGTACCATCAAAGAAAAACAATTGTGCTGTTAAAGAAAAGAACATCAAAGAAATAAATGAGAGATTAATCCACAGGAAGAAAGAAACCATCGTAGCAAGGTGGGAAAACCTAGAACAAAAGGTAAGGGATGAGAAGTGGTTTTGTCTTGTTCAAGTATAAGTGTGCATGTAGCATTTGGGAATAAAAATATTTTGCTTTGAAATTTGCATTAAAATGAAATCTTAATCACAATAGAAGGAAAATGAAAACATGTGGAGGGTGAAAGAAAAAAAGGACGCTAAATCACACAAACAAAAATGAAAACATCAATGACAAATGAAGAGAAAAACCAGAGAGACAGGGTAGGATACTAATGAAGAGAGAGTACAGTGGTGTGAGTGGACAGAGAGAAACTGTAAAAATGTGTCATGTGCTGTAAACATCTATCCCATGGAAAATCAGAATGTGCAGATCAGGAATTGGAGGGTAGTGGGTGAGCTGGCAAGGGGGGCAGAGGAAAATGTATGCCACTAGAAACTTAGCAGGGTAGGAAACTAAACACTTCATGACTATGGGAGGTGGTTTGTCTGTGGAAAATATAAAATTATTTCTACAACATGTCTGATCAAGATAACATTTAAATGTCTATTTTAACATGAAGTTTAATGGACTAGTATCTCTAAAGAAATATATTCACCTATATTGATAAAAATACTTCTCTGGGGCTTTCAAACTTGCCTATGTTTAAACCTTTTTGACCTTTAACCATTTAATGCCTCCTAAAAATGTTTGAAAGCCCTCCTACGTACCAAAGCATTCTCATTAGTCTGACACTGAGCAGCTACCTATCCCACTTTCCTACTGCAGGCAAGGCTTTGGATTTGTGTATAACCTTGGAATTTGTGCTCTGAAGATAGGAGGATTCAGGCTTTCCCAGAAAAGTTCTTCTGAACATGATATCTAGAGTGATCTTTTTGTTTGGTTGGTCAGGAGTTTTTTGGTCACAGAAACTTAATACCTATACTTCTGAATGAAGTTGCAACTCTTTGAGGTGCATCTCATGGAGTAAACTCTAGGAGAATGTTTGTGCAGGTGGTGTTTACTCCACATACAATTTCTATTCTGTTGAGAGATTCAATATTGATCCAAGTCCACTAGAAGAATCCACATAAGAATCTACTCCAATGTAAAGTACAGTAAGGCAGGGTGGCAGGGTCATAGGATAATTTGGATGGGAAGGGACTGCTGGAGGTCATCCTGCCCAAAGAAGGAGCAAATTAGATCATGGCCTCCTCCAGTTGGGATGAAATGTCTCTGAGGCTGGAATTACCACAAGCTCACAGGTATTTCCTCCAGTCTTAAAACATTCCCAATGTGACTGCCCCCTATCTATTGAAATTGCCTTCATTGCAATTTGGAACTGCTACTTCTCATCACAGAAACGCTCTGAAAAGAGTCTGTCTCTACCTTCTCTATATGCATCTGCTAAGTAGTGGAAATAAATAGTTATATGGTTTTGCCATTTCTTCTTAGAGCTAAAGAAACCTACTTTTCTCAGCCTTTGTGCATCAGGTACTCCTCACTCCTAAAAGAAGCTAGTACTAATAAAATCTACTAATGCTAAAATGAAGATAGTTATTTAAAAATTAGCTGATCAGAGAAGTTTTGTTTGTCGGGTTTTCTTATGTTTGGTTGTTTGGTTTATTTTAATAAAATAATGCAACATGTAGTATATGCTGCCAGATAATGTTAAGAGTGAAAATATAGGATACCAAAAGTAACTTATGTTTAGATAAAAAATAATGTATTGCTTTAGGTAGGATAAAAATGTACAAATGTACCTTCTGGGGCATAAATTGACCTCTAATTCAATTGGTTAAAAATAAACCCTTGTTAAACCCGTATTTTTTCAGTATATCCTTTCCTATACATTGTGCTGAAGTGTTAGACACGGACTCGTGGATTAAATAGTTTGAATGCCTGATTTTACCATGCCCTTGTAAAAAGAGTACAAGAAAGCAGCTTGTTTGCCTCAGCTTTCAATACCTGCAGTGAGTCGTGAGCCTCTGTAATAAAGAACATACTTTGTTGTCTTTTGAATGTAACCCTCAAAAAAAAAAAAAATCTGTCTAAAATATTTGCAGCTAAACCCCCTCAGAGACAAAATAGAATTTATGGGGGTCTATAAGTAAGTGCTTGCCTACATTACAGCTGTAAGAGATTTTGTTGACTTGGCCTCATGTTACCATGATATTCAACACAAGGGGCTGACCTGCCTTTTCTCTGTGAAGCATAAACAATAGCACAGGAAAGCATTTGTACAATACCCACAACTTGATATGTAAAACTTTGTTTCATAGATTCATGGAATGATTTGGGTTAGAAGGGACCTTAAAATTCTGGCATCTAATTTCAACCCTCTGCTCTGGGCAGGACACCTTCCACTAGATCAGGTTGCTCAAAGCCCCATCTAACCTCCCCTTGAATAATTCCAGGGATGTGATATCTCCAACTGCTCTGTCCAACCTCAGTCAGCTGTGACAGTGTCCCACCATCCTCACAGTAAAGAATTTTCTCCTAATATCCAATCTAAACCTGTTGTCTTTTAGTTTGAAGCCATTACCCCATGTCTTATCACTATGTGCCCTTGCCAGGCTTTCTTTGTCCTCTTGTTGACTTACATATTTGGGTGCTTCTCAGATTATCCTTTAACTGCTCAGCCTAATAAAGCCATGAAAGTAAATACTACCAAGTTTTGTGAGGTGCCAGAGTGTTTGTAAGTTTGGGAAGAAAAGTTCAGGTTAAGAAAAAGTATTTCTCATGTTTGTTGTGTGGGTCACTGAGTGAAGTAAAGGGCCTGGGCTCTCCAGAACTTCACTATTTACTCTGGCTCTGACTCTCTCCAGTTCATCAGAGGGACATCCAGTGAGGGTAATTTCAGTAACCTCACAGACTTATGTGTTGCTGTTGGCTTCCCTTCCATGTGTACATCTTACTGAAGTGTAGTGCTGTGGGGACATGCTGTAAATTGCACACATTGGAAAGTAGGACAAAGGTCTGGGCACTCCTGAAAGCTCATAGAGGTGATGATCACTTGGGGAGTTTGCTGTGTGCCTCAGAATACAGGGAGAGTGCTAGTGGAAGGAGCAAACTGGGAGGCCAAGTAAAGCAAAATGAGGCCAAGGGGCAGAAATTGAACTTCAGAAGAAATACAAAGGCTGGTGAGTTCTCCTTCCAGTCTAGTCTGGCTTCTGGCCATGGATGACCGTGAGTTTCAGTCAATAACTGGGGTTCTTCCATTTTCTGTGCCCTCCTGCCACTACAGCACTACATGGCTCCCTGATGAATTACAAAGGCTCCAGTCTTTCCTTCAGTCTTAGCTTCAGCAGAGCTGACTAATTTACACTCCTGTTTTGTCTGCATGAGAGAAAAGAGAGGTATTTCATATCTGAATCTCTTCAAATTATTGTTTGGCCTAAGTCAATTTTTCTCTATTTTTTCTTTCGTCTTTCAGTGCTAAATACTAAGAAGGGACAAGCTTACCTTGCAAACTGAAGAATGTGTGATTATAAAGTAAAACAGATTATAAATGTCAGAGTTTGCTTTTTTAAAAACTGCACTAGAAGGAGGCTACTTTGTCCAGCAGGAGAACGGTTGGAGCGGAAGGACTGTGGCCTGGGTCAGCCTTTGATTTTTCTGATTGTAAAGGTATGTGATACAATTCAGGTCTGACTCCATCATTATCTTCTTTTCACCTCCATCTCTAACCCAAAGAGACCCTAGGTAGAGGAAAGGTAAGTTCAGCCTTCCTGCCTTGCAAGTGTTGAGACCCTCTTAGCAGGCTGAGGGCAACAATGTGAATGGATTTTTTCCTTTGTTACTAGGCTGAGACCACCAGCCCTCACAAACAAAGGAACACCAGGTTATGGATTTTTTTCCTCTTTCTATTTTTATCTTTAATCACCACTGATGTGGCTTACAGTTTGAACTAGCAGGAGTCCCTCCTACCCTTCTCCTGGATCATGCAAAACCTTTATTTGTTTTTAAACCTGTGTGCTCATACGAGGAGGGTATTAGGTAAGCAGCAGGTGAGGTGGTGCTACCTGAGGAGTAAAGCTGACTGGGGGAGCATGAAGAGACTGATGTCACACTGATAAAAGGCCACTGAAGAATATCTTTGTTTGCCTTAGATCTGCTGACACTCTCCTTTGTCCACTTGATTCGGGAAGAAAACAGCCTGCACTCACTCTCTGAGAGATGGATAGTCCCACTTCAGAAACCAAAACCCAACATTTTGGATTTTCATATGATGCAGCTGTTTGAACTAGGATAGGAATATTTGCCCACTCTGGCAAGGAAGGGATATTTATGTGTTGGCATCTCAGATGTATGAGATGTGTGAAGGGAGCAGAAACTGATCAAAGACCAATCTGTTCCCAGGTATGTTTTGGGTCGATACAGCTCTCCACTCACACAGAGAAAAGGCAGGCTGGAAACTACTGAATAACTAAATCCCTGTGGATTGAGGGATTTCTGGTGAGTGTCTACAACCTCTTCAGGTTAGTTTCAAGGATGATGCTTGAATTGTGCTCATGTGACCTTAGAAGTCATCTGGTATAAAGTAGGGAAAAGGATTTAATTACAGAGAACAGATAATCTTTGTTCTAATGCCTTTAATGCTATCACTTTCTCTGCAGCTGCTTTACACATAATAACAGCTTAGCTTTCATTACAGATATATATTTTTTTAAAAAGGCAGTATCCTCCTGTCACCACATAAGCAGCACTGCTTTCATTCATTTAAAGTCTTCATTTCTCTCTAGCTATAGGGTATTGCTTTCTATGTCATTCCATATAATAGTCTTCTAGGAATATATATTTTCACCTTTATTATTGAGATTGCTTCAGTCGGCAAGTGCCCATGGAACAAAATTGCAAATGATGCATGCAGAAAGTTGGCAATAAGCTGTATTTCTTCTGTTGATGTGCTACACTGACCCTTAGGAATGACACTTAACACATATTATAATCTGAGGTGTCTTTTGGGAAGGTGGAACATCTGAAGGAAAAAGCAGGCAATAGTGTTTCCTCTGGGAGCTGAAATCATTTAATGACTCAGTCTCACACAATGTTAATTGTGTTTGACACAAAGGACTGGTGCTTCAGTATCCTTGTGGTGGACAACACAACATTTTTCCATCTTGGATACCAGGTTAGTTTAGTTTCCACTGCTACCAGCTGGTGATTGCACCAGTCTCAGCCTTGCTTAAAAAGGATTTGTGACAGAGGGCCAAACCTGTTCTTGAAAATTTGAGTTATGTAGTAGTGTCAGATGGGAGTTATGATTTGTGGTAGCATTTCTATACCTGAAAAAGTCCAAGGATAGTATGAAAATATGATTTTGGTGGTAAACCTTATTTTGGCTGAAACAGTTTAGAGCTCAAACTGTATCAACACGAATGGTGTTAACAGGCTCTCCCATTCTACACTGCAGGAAGTTTTAGCCAACACAGAGGTGGGTGAAGGGCTGAGTGCTGAAGGCAGAGCTATCTTTGCTGCCCAGTAGGCACTTCTTTCAGTCAGGGATGAGGTTACACAACTGTGTGTGAGGCTGTCCAGGGTGCACCTCTGCATGGATGAACACAGGAATTTAACCTCCCCGTCTGTCACTAGTCTGTCATAAAAGCTGAATGTGCTTTGAGAAAAGTCAGATGCAATCTCTGCCTACCAGGAGTAGGGAATCAACAGATTAGGATATCCTCCTGTGGAGGAGTGAAGGGCAGACTGTCTCATTTTGGGCCTGGTTGTCTTGTTATGTTCTCTTTTGGAAAGAATTCTTCAGGATTTCTAGTACCTGCTACTACCAGGCTTGGAGATAATCAACAGCTGGAGTATAAATAAAGAATCCTTTTTTTATTAAAAGTTTACTTTGAATTCTTAATATAATGGCATGAAGTGCTACTCCTTTGTAATTCAGAAAGCCTCCTACTTGCAGGAAATCTGCTGCTGGGACAGCACCTCTGAAGGGCTTGTGCAAAAGTTTCCCTATCACTCCAGTAGTACTTCATAGGCAACACAGAGCAAGCCCTGAAGGATAGCTTGCATAATGAGTTCTCCCACACTGCAGAGGAGAAAAGTGATCCCCAGATGGCATACCAGAGAAGCCGGAGGTTAATTTTATTTGAAATTCCTTTAACTAAGAATTTGGTCTCAATAGGTGAGTGAATTGAACCACCAGAGCAGATGGGTTGATGCTCTAAATCCCATGCCACGAGGCTTGTACTATTTTTTAAGAAACAAAGACGAAACAACAGCTATTTCCTGATTTTGAGCGACTTTTTCCTCATTAGGGTGAAATGCAATGCTTTGGAAGATGCTTACAGACCTTTGGCACCTTGGGTATTACAACTCATGGCCATATGAAATATTAAAAATAAAAGATTAATTTAGGATAGACCCTTGAACTTAGATTTTCATCTGTGTCCCTGAAGAAACACAGTACAGATCAGCAACACACAGACATGCAAAGGCTTATACATATCTCCTGAATTCCTAACCCAAGTAGATCAAAAACAAAAGCATTTAGCCTCTTAGACCCTGCATGTAGATGATCAATGTACTTTTCTTCTCTTTTCCCCCTCATGAGATCATATCTCTTTAAAAAAAAAAATAAATTCTGGCTTTTGACAAGGTGTTGTGCATTCTTCCTGATAATTGCTCCAGGCAAATGTATCTGTCACACAGAATGAAAGGCATTTTGGGAGGGGGTTGTCTTATATCTTGGTAATATGATGCCAAGATGGTGGCAAAGTGTCAAGTTCTCTGATAATCACTCAATAAAAATAGGTTCATTTGAAACAGGTGTCTTGAGTTTTGTCAGGTTAATCAAGTGAGAAATATCTAAGTTGGACAGGTTTTACTGTTGTGAGAATTTTATTGCTCAAGCAAGTAATTAAATTGTTCACAAAGAAATCACTGCACAATAAAATTCATTTATGACAGGATGGTCTTGTTCATCTTGATGAACCAGGCCCCAAGCTCTTCTTCAGGCTGTGAGTGCATGTAGGTTTGGTGTGAGTAATTGTACTGCTTAGAAGTTATACTATCATAACTTGTGTGTGCAAGAATTTACAATAACACCGAAATATACTTGATGTCTGATATTTATATTACAGGATAGTACGGAAGGTGGGTTTAGAGCTGCTTCTAGAAGGAAACAACACGCTTTCAAAAGGGTTGCATGCTCCTTAGGGATTCAAAAGTTCAGAAAAGTGGCAATCTACATAACAGTGGTTACAGCTAAATAGTATATCTAAACATTAACAGTGGGATTAAAATTTTTTTAACTAGTAATATTTGTGCACTTTTCTAAATGTTGAAAAAAAATCCTCAAATGGTTACTTGAACATTTAGCTCTTTATGAAAGCACAGTTTTACAGGTTCTCAAAATTAAACATGGCATTCCTTTAGGTATTTCCAGTCACACCCCTCTCTTAAATTACATTTTTGTCTGTGAGAAAGATTGAAGGATGACCCCCTGGTTATTCTGGAATTTCAGCAATCTTCAATTAACAAAAGTCTAAAACTTTCCAGAGCACTTGTCTTGATCATTGAGTCATCCTTGCACTGATAAAAATCTGAGGCTATTCTTTCATTTATTTGTCTTTTCATTTATCTGCCTGCCTCTGTAGATAAAAACAACAGAATAAAAAAAAAATATTACATAATGCTGAAACTTTCCTTGGAGGGACAAGTCACCTCTGGGCAAAGTGTAACCATGGAAAATTCCAGATAGCACAGGATGTTTTCTTTTCCTTTGGAAAATCCCACGATAAAGGACAGTCAGACCTGAACCTCAGCAATCACTCAAGGAAAGCTTTGTTTTGGACACTGCTGAAATGCAGTTGCTGCAGCAGCAGGCACCCAACCCAGACAGACCTGTCCTGAAGGTGCTCCAGAGGATAAAACTTGTGCCCTTTATTTGTGTGGTGACACTCTGGAGAGTTTCATGGGACTGTTGTCCTGTCTCAGGCCAGGGCTGAGGAAGGATTCCTCTCAGGCCTGAGGCTGGTGGCAATATGTGGGTCCTCATCGCTTGTCCCCCTGTCACATCTCCAGACAGTGATCCTGTGACTTCTGGCTTGCTGCCATGGTTGAAAACTTGCTGGGGACATTTGGTCTGTCCCCACAAGCAAGGCATAAGTGGGGAGTGTGCCATGAAAGTTATATTCTCCTCATTTAGTCTTTTCCAAGTGTCACTCACCTAGCAGAAGTTAGAAGGTGAAGTAGGGAACTCCCACCTTATGTTAACAGTCTTGCTTACAAATGCTGGCTGAACACTTTTCCCAAAGTATACATTCTCTGCCTGCAGCACACCCCATTTTTCCAGTGCATTTAGCCTCTGTGGCATCAAAGTTTGACTTTGTGCCAGGAGGGAATGACGCGCCCCAGTTGAAACCCCAATGCTTTTCTCTCCGGGAAGAGCTGGGAGCAGCCCTCCACCCCAGGGCAGGAGGCAGCCCAGGTGGGGGAGCTCTCACTGCATGGGAAGGGAGAAGGGACGATGCTCCCAAGGCTCCTGACCCATCCTGGCCATCACGTTCAGTCTTATTCTCACCCAGCACTGGAAGACCAGTATAGCCAAGCTTCCTTCGAGCTCCAGGCTCTACTCGTGGGTTACTCATGGTACTTACAGATCATCTCCCCTCTTCATTCTCAAAGGGAAGGTGGCAGGTCTCAGTTTGTTTCAAATACTGCTGTGGTAGCATGGATTTTTCAAAAGAGGTCGGTTCTATCGCTGGGCATGTAAATGCAGGGGCACTTTCCTTTATGTCTCTTGGGAGCTCAACACTGTTTTGTGTTAAAAGGATTGGACTGGATGCTCAACACAAGTGTTTATTTTATCAAAATGCCAGAAAAGGTTTGATTTTCAGAAGGATGTAAAAATAAAAGAGGTATAGAAAGGAAAATGTGATAAATCAGTAGCATATTGTACATTGAGTGTGTTTGCCTGCTGAATCCATTTGGGTCTTTTGAGAGGAATAAATTGGAGGGAGTTCAGTATGAAGCAGCAAATCCTGGGAGTGGAATGAAAGAATTCCAACAAAATGTTGTCATGATTTAATAATTCAATGTATTGCTAGGTAATGACTAAGGAGAAATGATGTTATAATAGACTAAAAGTATTTGAAATGTAGAAACATCCAGGAATAAAAGAATAGTAGCTTGATGTACCCAAGCATAATTAAGAGACATGGGGATGTAAAACTCAAGTGGAGATACATTTAACCAAAAGTCAGGTTAGATTTTTCAAAAGGAAGACTGAAATATCTTGCAAAAGAACTACTAAAATCTTGTGACTTCTGAAAGTAGTTTGAGCAAAATTAGGCAAGAGGCCTGTGGAAACCAATCCTGCTTCTCCAAAGACTAAATGACTTAACAAGTCTTCCTACACAGAGTGTGGTATATTTGACTTTAATTAGCTTTTCATATAACAGAAATTTCTATAGTCTCTCTAAGTAGAAAGTTTGCCATGTCTGTTAATTGTTTGACTTTCTGGGTTGGACTGGACTCTGAAAGAAGGATATTAAGTTATTGTGCTCTCGTGTCTGCCACTCTCCTGCTGTGTGACAGTGGACACATCATTGTCTTTCCATTTGTGTCATAGCTCTGCCCAAGGGCATGGATGGAGCTGGGGAAGGAGCCCTGGTGAGCTCAGGTTTCACTGGTGAGGTAAACAGAGCCATGTGGCACTGGGCTGCTGGGAAATCAAGTAGCAAGGCAAAGGGTTTATTTTGCAGGCTACACATAGCAAGTGTAACCTCTCCCCATGGCTAAACCAGCCAGTGGTAGGAGCAAGACTGGACATGAGAGATGGGCCATTCTGTCAGGAAGTGGGAAGTACCTCAGGCTCCCCCATAGCCAAGAAACGTGTGAGTCATCTCAGGAGTTTTCTGGGGTGTGTGAGGACACTGAGATTTGCTGCTCACTGCAAAAGACAGGCTGAGGACTGGTTTTGTTTGTCTCATTCCTTTTATTTTCTTTGTTAGGCTTAAGTCAAGAGCTGTGGAAATCAAACAGTGAAGAGAATGTTATGGGCAGGAGGCATTGCAACCCTTGTTTGACAGTGGAGCTGGTGCATTAACTCTCAATATTTTCATGGACTGAAGAATCCACTGAGCTGTCTTATCAATAAACTAGGGTTTCCACACTATTTCTTCAGGAGCACCAGTGCTCAAGAGGGGCTTGAAATGTACCAGATCTTTATTAAATTCCACATTTTGGTCTAACTTTTAAAATTATTGTCTAGTTTCAAATTTCAAATACTTTGGACATCAATGAAGACAGAATACACCAAAGATGAGGGAATATTTCCTGCTGCTTCTGTTTCCCAAGTTCTGCAAGAGTTTATTCTTCAAGCTTCAGGCTTTGGAATAGCAGAAATAAAAAATCTCATCCTATCTTCCTAGGATTTAGTGTTGGTAGATAGAGTTTTGCCTCATCCTGTTGTGTATTATGTGTTCTACTGAGTGCAAGTGTCTTGACTAATTTGTAGCATCTATGAGCCCTCTAGATTATGTCAGTGATTTAAGAACATACCACAAAATTTCAGGGAAAAAAGTCAACATGCCTTCAAATGTCCTTATTGATTCTCTCTTTCCTCTTTCTCTCCTCATAAACTTTTAGTATATATTTGGTGTTAGGAAATAAAATATTTGTATTCTTCATCACCCAGTCATAGGGGAAATTATCTTTGTCCTTTGTCTATAGGTCTTGTTAAGGATTAACAACTCCTTTGAATAAATTAAACAGCAGGGTACCTTCAGTCACTCAGATGTTACTTCACCTGTAGGCATAATTACCATTAGTAATAAAAAAAAAGTACTCTGGGAAGTTCCTAGTGCCTGAATTTGTTCTGCAAACCGTATATGTTTATTAATTTCCTAATAAGAATTTAAGAAAGCAGGAAATAATGAAAGAAAATAACCATTATGCCCTCTGTCCCTGCTAGGTTTCACTTTCCATTACAGCTCTGTTGAGAACTCAGCAGCAGTTCTGTTACTTATGGCTGTGTAACTTATGCTTCTTAGGTTTGAGGATGGCTCACAAAATTTAGATTCTCACTGAAAATTTCAAGGCTCTTTTGTCAGCTCCTTTTTATTCTTGCCTTTCCTTTGCACTCCATTTCTGCAGACAGTCAAATTTCCCTTTCCTCAGTATACTCTGAATAGTTTATCAGCTAATTTACACTTTTCTGGGTCAGGCTATTGGCCAAATGTGAATTTGCAAGGCTTATCTCAATTTGAAGCAAATTCTACACCGATTCCCTATACAAAGGAAAAAGGCAGGGTTGTAGGGGGAAGAAATTTCTCAAGTTCGCTGTTCTTTACCTTTGGAGAACATGCTTTGTGCTTTTTCTCCCCAGTGATTTGACTAAAATACTCTGATAGGGATACCTAATTCTTCTGTAGGAATTACAACGTAAAGCAAATACAGGTGTGCAGCATGAGAAGTTTGTATGTGACATTTTAAAAATTACAATTTCTGTATTCAGCATAAACACACCAAGTATGTGAAGCACGTCCCAAATATTGTCATATCTTGGATATTGCAAAGAAATATCTCAGCAGACTTTGGAGCTGTCTCCTTGGTGAATAAGCACCAAGCCACTCTCCTGTCCCACACTTAGCAATGAGCCCACTACCTGTGTCTAAGGTGCACTACAGCATTATAAAAAAGACTCAGTCTGCACCCAATTTTAAAGATAAAGTTTCATATTTCAGGATTATCAGTCTAAAAATCTACACAAACACTTAACAAACACACATATACCTAACGTTGTCTATTGACTTTAGATCAGATGCAGGAAAAGACTGCCATATATCTTCAGCCTGTCTAGGGTCCTGGCTAATCACCCTTTGGACACAGTATAATATTGGTTGCTAATAAATCTGCCAAATCAGATTTATCTGGGCTTGAATTAATAAAAAATGTTTTAAATAGTGTTTTTCTATTCATTGCAATTAAGAACCTGACCATCTCAGAAGCAGTGCTTCTTGAACAAATCAGATGGACTGCCTGACAGATACAGCTTGTCAGCATTAGGCTTTATTCTTGTGTTGTGTACCATCAAGAGTTATGATTCCTTGAAAACACCAGTAAACATCAGTATGTTTTCTGGGTTTTGAAAGTGAGGAAAGATTTGCAGATTTTTATTTATTTCAGTAATTTTAGTATAGTTATGGCAATGCTGTCAAAGGCAATTCCGTTGCAGAACCATCTTTCTTCAGCAACCCAGAAAAGAATTTGAAATTATAGATTTTCAGTAGGGTTACGAAAAATTGTCCCCAAAATTATGCAGCTGCAACCTGTCAAGTTGTTCAACACCTGTGAATGATCCATGTGGCCAAGAGCAGCACCCAAACTCCTGGTGATGGCTTTTGTGCTTTGCCCAGCAGGCTGCACTCACTGCTGACACACACTCAACCCACCTGGGGTGAGAAGTGTGCAGCGGCTGCCTCGCACAGACACTTGCAGACCACGGCCACAGGTGGGGAAGGGGGCAGGTACACACATCACCAGCCATCTGTCACCGTCCTGCTCGTGTTATCTGATTATGGACAGGTTTGTCCACAATTTTGAGTGAGGAGTAAGAGTTATTAAATGCTGTCTGGCTTAAAAGAATGCTTTGCTATTGCGAATTTAGCACTTGATTGACATCTCTGGCGACTGGAGTCTTCTCCCTCCCCGTGGGAGAAGGGAACAGCAGGCAGTCACAGGCACAGCCTCACACCTCTCCTCGGGTGGCTCGGCCTGGGAAATTGTGCTGGGAGTGAAAAATGGGTTCAGTCATTGGGCCCACTGAAGAGCTGCAGTAACAGCTGGCAGTTAAGTAGTGTAGAGTCAAATATTCCCTGGTGGAACTTATTTTCTGGCAAGCAGAAAGGATAAGAATAGTCTGTAGAGGATGAAACACATCCAACGCTCCTATCTAACTTCATATTATGAAGAGAAGGGTTTCTTTAGGAAGGAAACTTGAGAGACATGCACAGAGAGCTAGAGCTGGAGGTAGGAAAGCACATTTCTGTAGCACCACGGGAAGAGAGGCATTGACATTTAGCAGAGAAGAACTGGCCAGCAGAGGAGTGGAAGTGAGGATTCGCTAATGACTACACAAAATGTACAATGAAGTGGGGGAGAATTTCTGCTTTAAGACTTTCCATTAGTGAGAATCCTACTCATAAATTTATTTTCCTAGTTTGCTTATATTCCATAAATATTTATCTAATTAGTTACTTAATATCTTCTGTGGGGGCATCACACACTTTGGAATCATTGCAATTTTCTCAGTGGTAAAAAGAGCATTGGCAATAACCCTGGATGCTACTGAAAAAAAAGCAGCAGTCCAGAGGCAGTTGCTGAGGAGTTATATTTTTTACTCCAGAAATAAAGAAAAAACATTTATCTGTGTGTGTGGAAAAATTATTGGAAAATGAAGTTTATATATTTTTCTGCACAAGGAGCAACAAGTATTTGCAAAGAATTCAGGCTTGCCTAGTCATAACCTGATGTACAGAAAGCAGTAGCTTGCATTGAAATAGTTTCACCTTTGCCTGCCCTTTCATCCTGAGCTGACATATTTTCCATTAAACTTTTTTCACTCTGCTAATGCCCTTTCCACAGTGCCACTTCCAGTTCATGACACCTTCCTGCCCTTCTGAAAGTTCCTTCTGTTACCCGAAGTAGCCCTTGTGCATAAAGATTGTGATTTGTTTGTTTCTGTAGTGGTGAATGTTGCATTGTACTTACAACGAAATGTCTGTCAAAGACAATGTGAAGTGGTCATTCACACCCAACTGTTTTTGAACTAATGCTATTGCAGTAGGTCATCTTGAATTAAAAGTGACAGGATACTTAGTGTTACAAGAAAAAAAAAAAAAGCATCTCAATGTCCTGTTAATCCAGCAGCAAGAGAAAGCTTAGTGCAAATCCTCTGAAAGGCCTTCATCATTTAAGACCAAAGTCAGTTACATAGTCTGGATAAAATGAATGGAATGAGAAGGAAAAGGCAATAGAGACTTAGAACTGGGCTGAGATTTCACTATGTTGTTTGTTACTGTTTCTATTAAAGTGTCATCCAGCTGACATCAGGACTCCATCATGACAGAGACTGCCTCACTGTGTATAGTCCCTGAGCTGGAGAACTGTTTGCAAGGCTTGCAAAGAAGGGAGGGTTTCTAACAGGACAGAGAAAAGAAAAACCCTCTTGCAAACAAACAAACAAACAAACAAACAAACAAACAAACAAGCAAACAAACATCCCCCAAGTAACCAAAAAAAAAAACCACACACACAAAAAAACCAAAAAAAACCCTACAAAAAACCCAACCAAACAAATAAACCCCAAAAAAACCCACACAAGCACAAACACAAACAACAACAAAGCAACAAAAAAATGGGAAAAAAAAGGGAAGAACTTTGGCTAACTCCCATTGACTCTCAGTGTAACTGCATATTAGCTGCTTAAATGTGTTTTCTAGAACACACTCTTGTATCATCTGCAGCAGTGTAAATTGGAATTATTTCTTTTACATGGCGAATGTAAAGCAGTGGTTCAAAACTATAAAACATGTGTTAAACACTGAGTTTCTGGTGGCTCTGATATGAAACGAGAAAAACTTTCAAGGCTTCTTTCTCTGGAGGTATTCTTTAAGCAGAAAAGGTATTCAGCAGGTGAATCCCCTGTTTAATTTTAACATAATATACAATGGTCACAGATATGTGGGCTTTGAACAACACACCTGTAATTAAGAGCCACTTTTTAGTACTGTGTGTTATTTCAGAAAACCAAGTTCCACTGTTTTTTGCAAGTGTTGAAGTCTAAACCTGAACTCAAAGTTCTACCTTCTGTTTTCCTTGTCTTTATTTATCTATTGGTAAAATGGCCCAGAAGCCCTTGTTTTCATGATGATGCTGTATCAGCTCAATAAGGAAACATTTGAAACAGGTTAGTCAGGGTATTGCACACATGTTCTTAGAATTACAGGAGGCTTCTGTAGTAATGGTGAAATGAAATACTCAAAACACTCATTCCCTGAAAACCCTTTATCTTTTTGCTTTCAATATTGTATTGTATTCTCTCTAAAGAAATGGATGTAAATAGAGAAACATATAGAGCTGAAATTACCCTTATTCCCTGGTAATGCATTAGTTCCTGACAGTAAAAGCCTGTATTATATGAGTCCAAGGAAAGTAGGTACTGTGTGAAAGCCCTTAATAGATCCAGCTTTAAGGAGAAAGGGAAATACACGTGGTAAGATTTCTTCCAGGGCTACAGATGTTGCTTAAGTGGCATTATTCCAGGGAGACAGTCCTTGAAAGGATTTATGCTTCAGAAAGTTGCAGGGACAAAGGGATAAATGAACCTTTGCCACAGGCTGTGGCAGAGTAGAAGAGGCATGAAGGGAGATCCTGTGGAGCTTGCTGACATGCTGTGTGTGGCTTACCTGGAGTAATTTGAGTAATTTATGTCTGTGTCCTCAAGCATGAATTACTTTCCAATTCCCCTTTTCTCCCAGGCTGACAGTCATTAGTTGCCGACTTAATTCCTCTGCTTGTTTAGCTGTAGAGCTCAGCCTGCAGAGGGAAGGGGAGGATCAGGACCAAGCATTCAAGCCATCCTTTGTGCTCCACGTGCTGTGCACAGGGACAAAAGGATGGATATATCTGGGCAATGCAGCCAGGGGTGCCAGAGGTGTGGACTTATTGCCATCCCTCCGTGGGAATGTGGTCCAGTGACATTCCAGTAGCATAGTGGTGTAGGTACATTTGATTCTTTACCCAAACAAAGTCTGGGCTCCTGTTTCAAAAACAGTTTTTAAAAGTCAGTCCATGCTCTGCTGCCATTTGTGGCTCATGACAAAACTGTTGTTTTAAAATCCACTGCAGCAGTGGACCGAACTGTTCCTGCACCAGTAGCACGTAAACTGACAGTGCTTAGCCAGCTGCCGAGCAGGCAACATGTTCATGGGAACTGTTCAGTCTACTAACCTGCATCCTAGGTTGTGCAATTTACACTGCTCAAGTACTTAGTTCTGTCAAGGTCAATTTTATACATCACTGGGTGCACATTCACAAAAATTCACAAAGAATTCACATTCACAAAAATAACCCAAAGAGTGGAGGCTTGTTTTTCTTCAAATTTTTAGCCTCAAGAAGGATATCCTATGTAGATTGGGTGGAGAAACTGTCTGCTTGTGGTTTGGACAGGTGCAGTCTTTGCTGGGTGCAAAACTGGCTGGGTGGCCTGGCCTCTGGTGTTGAACAGAACTAAATTCAATTGGCAACTGGGTGCTAGTGGTATTCCCCTGGGCCAGTACTGGGACCAGAGCAGTTTAACATCTTTATTGAGCTTTGGATGAGGGGAGAGTGCATCCTCAGTAAGTCCACAGATGACACCAGGTAGATGGAGGTATTGATCTCCTTGAGCATAGGAAGGCATTGCAGAGCAATCTGGAAGCCATGGATCAATGGGCTGTGGGCATCTGCATGAACTTCAAGGAGGTGAAGTACCAGGTCCTGCACCTGGGCTGCAGCAACCCTGTGAGCACTACAGGCTGTGGGAAGAGTGGCTCGAGAGCTGCTCAGCAGAAAGGGCCTTGGGGGTGCTGGTTGACAGCTGGCTGGATATGTGTCAGTGTGTGGCCAGTGGTCTCTTGGCCTGTATCAAGAAGTGTGTGGCCAGCAGGACTATGGAAGTGATTATCCTGCTGTGCTCAGCATTGCTGAGGCTGTACATCAAGTACTGCGCTCGATTTTGGGCCACTCTAGAAAGGACATTGAGGTTCCAGAGTTGGTCCAGAGAAGGGAAACAGAGTTGGTGAAGAGTCTGGAGTACAGCTCCTATGTGGAGCAGCTGAGGGAGCTGGGGGCATTTAGCCTTGAGAAGAGGAGGCTCAGGGGGTACCTTATCCCTCTATAACTGCCTTAAAAGAGAGTGTAGAGAGGTGGGGGTCAGATCCTTTTGCCATGTATTAAGTAAAAGAACAAGAGGAAATGGCCTTAGCTTGCACCAGGAGAGGTTTAGATTAGACACTAGAAAATATTTTTTCACTGGAAGTGTGGTTAGGCATTGAAATAAGTTTCCCAGGGAGGTGGTGGAATCACTGTCTCTGGAAGTTTTCAAGAGGCACCTGGATGTGGCACTTGGGGATGTGGTTTAGAGGTGACAGTGGCTG
This sequence comes from Notiomystis cincta, assembly GCA_013398075.1. Lineage (NCBI taxonomy): Eukaryota > Metazoa > Chordata > Aves > Passeriformes > Notiomystidae > Notiomystis > Notiomystis cincta. The sequence continues at coordinate 32,077 of VZRX01022218.1, read as the reverse complement.
GGTTGACAGTGGGACTAGGTGGTCTTGAACGTGTCTTCAAACTCTGATGATTTTGTGGTTCTGTACTTAATATTCACTGACATCACACTACCACCTTTCCCTCAGCAGAGGTTATATAAGATCTTTTTTCATTACCCAAACCATTTTTTCACTTCATTTTAGGAGATCAGCATTTCTAAGATTTTCAGAATCAGTATTTCCATGAGCTTTATTCCTTCACAAAATGTGGTGGAAATTAAATCTCAAAGATTACAGGGAGGATGAAAAGGGAAGGAAAAAAAGGAATAGATGCACATAGTTTTGTGTCTACAGGCATGCATATATACGCATATACAGCCCTTCTTGTAACACGTGGGTCTTGCTTCCTTGGGATACCTGGCTAAAATAGTGAGATCCAGCTACAAAACCCTTTTGTCTTTGTTGTCCTATAATTTATGCCTGGAAACGTCTTTTGCAGGATTTCTGTATCAAGTCATATTTTAATTTTCCAAATCAGAAATAAAACACATCAACAAATGACCAGAAGGTTCCTGGGTATGTTTTGTCTTGGAGGTGAAGTTTTCCAAGACTTTGGTCTGTAATGTCCAAGTAATGGGTGTCAGGAAATACCTCTAATTGTGTACTGCATAACTTATTGTGGGTGAAGAACTGCTAGGCAGTGCCGGTGCCAGATGCCTCTAAAGATGCCTTGGGTCCCTGACCTCAGCTGCTCCTATGTGCACCATTCAACATCAACCCTTGTTAACCAAAAGATTAAAGAAAAATTGCTTTTCCTTGATGATGCACCAGAGCTTCCTATGTCGAACAGAGGAAGTGACTAAATTATTTCAGGATACAGAGCAATGGGAAAAACTGTTGCTGTTGTTATTATTGCATTCAACTTCAACCACTTTAAAATGTTCATGACAGAAAAGAAAAAAAAAATGAACAAGAACTTTGCAAATTAATTGTACAGGATTTTGTCAAAAGTAAGCACAAGGGGAAGCACAAACCAGCCTCCTCCCTTTCTCACAAAATATTTTTCTGTTTTCTCCCTTATTATTTTTCCAGCTAGAGCTCAGTACAAGAAAGACCTGTTGGAGCAGGTCCAGAGGAGGTATACAAAAATGATCAGAGGGGTGGAGCAGCTCTCCTATGAGAAAAGCCTGAAAGAATTGGGATAGCTCAGCCTGGAGAAAGGAAAGATCACTGCAGTCTTTCAACATTTAAACCTTTTAGCATGGCCTGTTGCTCTAGAGCAAGGAGTAAAGGTTTTAAAAGAAAAGAGGATAGATTATAACTATATAAGAAGAATAATTTTTGTTATGATGAGGGTGGTGAAACACTGGAACAAGTTGCCCAGAGGGGTGGCAGATGCCCCATTCCAGAAAACATTCAAAGTCAGGTTGTACAGGGCTCTGGATACCCTAATCAAATTGAAAAGTCCTTGCTCATTGCAAGGGGGCTACACTGGATGGATTTTCAAGCTCCTTTCGACCCAAACTGTTCTATAATTTTATCTTTAGTGTTACTTGTGATATTAGTAGTGAAAAGGAGAGATGGGAATAGAAATGAAGAAAGAAAAATAAAAAAGGTTAGTTTTTAATGGCTATGTCTTGCTAAGTAATTTGTTTAAAAATTCTGAGACTTACTGGTTGGTGGCAGGTAGCAGGAGGAAATGAGTTCTCTTAAAAGACATTAAAAATTGCAGAATCCAATTCCAGCTTGGCAAGAATTTTGTCTTTGTGGAAAAGACTTGAGGAACAAAGTAATTATCTTCACTATTGCATTTAGCTCAGTGTAGAAAGCTTTTACAGTAGACATATCCCTTTTCTTTCTATGTAATTATGATCCACAATAGTTCTATCTCCAACCAAACCACAATTTATTTTGAGTGATTTCAGTGTCTACTGAAAAAGAATAAGTTGTCTTTTTGTGCTTTTATTAAGACTGTAGAGATAAGATGAACCTTGTTAGTAGGGTCCTCTGGGCTGAAATAAGTTTAGTCCTCTTATGGTTTTATTTGTTTACTTGATGAATTCCGTTTTTATGTCTTATCTCTCCTCCTTAACTCTGACAGTCCTGTCTCACCATGGCAAAGAAGGCTTGCAGACCAAGATGATGAGCCTGCTGCTGCAAGAACAGCAAATGCTTCTGATTTGAGAAAGAATGCAAAGCATGCCCAGAGTTTATTGTTATCTTTTTTTTTTTTTTTCTTCCCTCTCTGGTGTTTGATTTCTCTGATTTCTTTATTTTGGTTCCCCAATGCACTAGTGTCAAACTGATATCCTTACCTAAGCATTTGTAACCAGGATTTGATGAGAAGTCACTCATATGAAGGGACAATTTGTGTTGAACTGCCTCTTATTCGAGGCTCTGTATAGTTTGGAAAGCTCTGAATTTATTCAATCATAGCCACAGAAGCTATGATTTCACGTGGCTGCAAAGATATCAGTGCTAGCACCCTGCATTTAGTAAATAAAGCTTTGGCGTATTGGTGGGTGGGAATTGGCTCCCATCACAGTAACTGGAGTGCCGGCAGTTTGGATGGAAGTGGAGCTCAGCCCAGCAGAAAATGCTTTTGAAAATCTTTGTTTACTAGGAAGTGGTCTGAGAGGAAAATTCTTGATATGACTTGCATATATTTTTGTGAGATATAATCCCAAACATTAACACTGTTTGAGTCCTATGGAGTAAATTGGTTACCATGCTTATGAGTTTCTTATGCCTCTATCATTTTATTAGTGAATAATCATGCACTTTGTCTGATTTCCATTATGTTTCCCCAGTTTGCAGTAGGGCTTTAACCCCCAGCAGAAGAAGGCTGTATGACCAGTGACTTTAGTGTGAGTGAGGCTGTGTTTACAGCAGAAAGTTTACTGCTAGAAATTTTATCAGCATGCAACAGCTGATTTTGACATGTGCTCAGAAAAAAAAAAAAAAGTGCCGTTTGAGCACATAGTTTGTGCAGTCTCCTGGGTGGTTGGTACACTGTGGTTATACAGCACAAATGTAAAGCACCAAGCAGAACTGCTGAAGCTTAGAAAAATCTCACTTTACCACTGTGTCTGGCACGGGTTTAATTGTTGTTTTTTTAACAGTACTTTTCTTATATAGAGAGCTCAAATATTTATAGTGGTGTTGATCGTGTCAAAAGGAACAGAATAGGTGATATAAAACATCCACTGGTTCTCATATATTAATGCTGAACTTTATCACACATTTTTAGTGTAGAAAAAGAAACTCATCTCATTCAGAGCAAAGAAAATCTGTGGATGTTACCAGTCCTTGAAGCACACAGGAGTTCAAGCTGCCAGTGGAGCAAGTTTGTTTTCATCTTGTCATGGTTTTGTTTTCTACCAGCACACACTGGAACAACTAAGGACTGATGAGTATCTCCTGGCAAAGGCTGCTTAGACCAGCTTAAAAAGCGATGATGTTGGAGTCATTATGAAAAGCTGCACAAGCAGAGAAGACTCTTGTTGCTTCATAGCAATGCATAACAGCAAAAGTAATTCTTCCTGAAATAAGCTTTAAGAGGTATTCCTTTTGCCTTCTTCTGCAACAGCTTGGGCTGTTTGGAGTGGGGAAGTTTGTCTTGAACTTACAGTTGTATGTTTTCCAGTGCACAGTTACTGGAAACTTTAAAAAAAACCAAACAAGACCTCAGGCTGAATTCACTGATGAGTTTTTCAGCAAATAGGCTTTTATGTCTTTATGTCACTTATTTTGTTATGTTTGGGGACCAGGATCACTATTTTACTAATTTATAAAATGTATTCCTGGTGTATTTTTGTTTTGCAGCAGTTGAAACCCTACCAGATGGCTCACTCTGTCTCTTGCTGTATAGTTAAGACAGGTTTAAACTATCTATTCTCCATGTTCTTTCCTTTCCAACTCTACAAAGAACTACTATTTTTAGGGAGGATATGAGAGAGGACAAGTTTATGTGCTGTGCATAGGGACAAGTTGGTAAAAGTGTAAAATTTTACCTAAGCATCATCCCTTGTCCTCCTTTGGTGGCAGGTGTCAGCCTGGTGAATTTCAAAAGGCCAGAGACCTATGTTAGTGTGGCCTCCTTGTCCTTTCCTATGCCCCAGAGACTCTCCCATCCCATTCACCTTTTAAAGTGCCACTGAGGGTGAAGAGGGAGACACCATCAAAAAGGAGGAACTGCTCCCAAATTGGGGAATGTCTTTTGATGATTTCCAGAAATCATGTGGATTGTGGCTCTGCTTTGCCAGAACAGGCTTCCCTGGCTGAGCCTGGCCATCTTGCTCTCTTTCATTGCTGCTGGTGTCTGTCTCCCTTGAAATATCATTTGTTTTCTGAGACCCTGTGCTACTCAGGGCATGAGATGTAATCAGGCTTAAAGGAGAAAGAGATTTTCCAGTTTCCTGAAATGTGTCTGTTGAGACGCATACAGCAGTTGTTAAAACTTTGCATTGTGAATCTGGGCGATGGAACAGTTGTCACTGTGTTAAATGTGGCCAAGAAGAAGGAGCAACTGCAAGAGAAGCATAATAGTGTATTCTAAAAAAAGTTGAGACTCATTTAGCACAGCCATATTTTATTCCATAATAAGGAGACACCCCAGGTTACAGTACAATGAGCTTGTTCTTTTGAAAATATAGCTAGATATGGTTGTTTTATCAAGTTTTCCTCATCTTTTTAGAGATGCCTGATGTGTCTATGCATAAAAAAGATAAAACTGGTTTTACCTGCCTCAACAGAGCTAGCTGCAGGTATGTGAAATAGGTGGTGTTTGCAATGTGACAGCAGGTCTTTTTCTTGCCTTTTGTAAACACTAAAAATAAGGTTCTACTGGTTTTTCAGTGCTAAATATAAGTAGATTCATGATCCAGATACCTCTCAAAATCTTTCTTGCATCAGCCATTTCTCATGAGAAAAACACATGTATGATCCAGGTGTAGTTCCTAAAAAAATGAGAATTTATAGCCTTATATATCTAATGTTACTTTGTACAAGGGGATATTACCAGCTGCAGTAAAAATTTCTGATGAACACTCTAGTCAGCTCTTGGTTTGGATCTCTGAAATGAAAATAAAAACATAATCTAAAATAATGAAAAATTCAACATTTCAATGTTCCCAAATTGGCATTAAGTCCCGAATAAAAGGACTCTTCCCATTTACTTCAGTAGTGTCTAGATAAGAACTATGTAATGTATGGCTTTTACAGTACCTTTTCCTGTATCAAAGACTAATAATAATAATAATTATTCACCTTCAATGCATATTCAGGTGTTAGAAGATGTGCATGCTATTCATAAAAAGATTTAGACATGGATGTATGCTGTGGGTTTCAGTTCCAGTATTAAGAATGGAGGAACTTCTACTTGAATAGTAAATGAATGTTGATAATTTTATATTTAGAAAATGTTGTGCACTTTACAAGTGTGAAAGTTCCAACTTGGGCTCACTGCTGTCCTAAATATTTGCCAAATTATAAAATGCTGTGTTAAACAATCAAATACCACCTTAATATCTATGTAATTGTATAGACAATCACAATCAATGTGCTAATCACTGATAGAAAATCTAACACTTCCTCTTCAAAATGTTATCCAGATTATAAACATAATCAATATTGCATGTAGCTGTAACAACTGATTATAACAAAAGGACATTTAGCACTTGTGGAGCAGTGTGTGATCCCAGACTTGGTACAAACATTTGCCTCTTGAACTGAAGCATTTACTCTTTTGAATTTTGTTGGGTTTTTAAAATTAGCTTATTTTCTAAAAGTCATAGCCCTCCACTTTTCTGGCTTCCTTCCCTCCCCAGGTTGAGGGGTAAAGAGGAAAGTCATTTTTTTTTTTACCCCTTCTTATTTTCCAGCACAGCTTCTGACCAACTCATCATTCATACTTCCTGGGATTGAAACATTAGATTTTGGGAGGGAATTTGTCAACCCTTGGGCTTTCCATAACAGGTGTGTTTTGATTGAAATCACGAAGAGAAATCCTCACGCTATTGAAATAGCTGGTAACTCCCCATCTGGGCTCTACTGCCAGTGGGGCATGGTCTATACAGACAAATGGAAGATATGGTAAGTCCTAGAGAAGCTCACAGACTTGCCTGGATAGCTCAGATTTAAGTCAATGTCAGCATCTTCCACTTTTATCTAACCTAAAATGTGTTAAAACCTTAGTATTATTTCCTTCAAGCATTTAAGAATTATCAAGAAAGATATTTTGTTTACATGCAGAGATTAAAATAAAAACATATTTTCCTGATGTTGGACTTGCACATTGGAGTCTCTGCCTCCTTCAGTGAGATGATATCTGATATTGCCATGTGAACAGAAGCATAAAATCCTTTCATGAGATTAAATAGCACATATCTTTAGGTAGCATTATGTTTATTAGATTTTTCTCAGTTAATACATTTTCCCCTCTCTTTCCTGTTGCTTACTGTGGAGTGGAAAATGCGCTGATTCAACACCCATTCACGTAATGGTTGTTATATTCCCTGATATTATAATTGGCAAAATAATTAAGTTATGCTTCCTACAGAATTACAACCGGGCAAAAATCGCCTTAAAATTTAACATTAAGATACAGGAAAGGAGCTGACACTCGAGGTTCCTTCTTCAGTGGAACACCTACCTACCTACCTCTGCACACCTGCCTTTACACACCTACCCCTGCCACATTAAATCCTCCAAAAATGCACTGTACTTTTGAAGACTCAGTGGCACATTAGAGACTATATCCTGTGTTTGCTTTGGGACTCGTGAAAGCCTCAGAGAGGTGACAACCTCATGGTGCCAGGGAAGGGGGAGAGCCTGGTGTCTCCCCACAGTAACTGCTATGAGCAGGGAGCTTCACACCAGTGTGACAGACTTTAGAGACAATTTGCTCAATAAAGGATCCAACACCCAGGCTAAGGGCAGTGCAGGAGAGAGGAATTCTCTGACACCCTCCTGCCCCTGATTTTCCAGCAGGTCTCAGCTCCTGCCTCAGACACTCCCCTAAGTAGAGAGGTCTTAATGAATCACCAAGTGTCAAGGGCATGGTTAGAGCTCAGTAAATAATAAATGGTGCTTGTAATATTTAGATCATTTGGGGAAGTCTGAACATTTTGTTACACCAGGGATGGTTATGAATGAGCACAAGGATTTAGAGGACTTTGAGTATTTTCTTTCTCTGCAGCCCCTGTGAAATAAATGCAGTAGCCCCAAGAGATGAGTGCATTCCCACATTTCAGTTTCAAAGGTCAGAATGGTCCTATCTTTGATCTGCAAAAAAAAAGCTAGAAAACTATCTGATGCCTTTGGTATAGGCATTCTCACAAGATGTGCTGCAGTTCCTTCTAGGACTTTTAGTGTTAATGACTGAAGGACATAAAACATCTATTTAACATCTCACACTTGTAATAGACCTCTGCCTAAAGATTGATTCTGCGTGAAAGGAATTGCTTCTCATATTTTCCAAATTAGTTTCTTTTTCCTAATTAAATATTCATCCTGATCTTCCTCATCAGAGGTAATATCAGAGGTAAAACTGAGCACTATTTGGAAGTTTCAAGAGGGAAAGGGATGGTCTAGGGTATTTACATAATGTAAATTTGTGTAAATAACAGGATTTTTGGCTTCCTGTGTCAGCTCTGCTACATGCTTTACAACAGTTTCAGCAGGGATATGTAATTGAGTTAGGAGAACACTTTGCTACTTAGAAAGGGAATCAAGAGAAGCTACAAGCCACCAACCATCAGCACAAACTTTGGATAAGACTCATGAAAAAATTATAATGATCAAAGAATCTGCAGAATGAACCACCCATTCCACTCAATTTCTGCAGCAGGGTGGGTGAGGCACATTTTTTTCTGTATAGGCAGCAAAATGTTTGCTTACCTAATTTGCTGACTGGGTGGAAAAAAGACCTGGGTGGTGTGACATTCAGCTCTGTGACTGCAGCTGCCAAAAACTTTAGGTTAGACATTCTACCTAATAATTCCGAGTCTTGTATTGCTGTGTTGTCTGAAAATAATTCAAGCCTTGTTGTACTGGGTGTCACAGCTGCAATAACAGAGTCCCTTCCATCAGCTCAGTTGAAGATGATGACTGTGATTAAGTGAATGCAATAGAGATGAAGCAACTCACCCAAGACAGTAACAACAGCTACAGACACCAGGTCTCCTGGCTCCCAGCCCCAGCACTACTCACCAGACACCAGGCAATAAATGTCAGTCACGCAGGCAGGGGTAATGGCTGGGATAAATTAAATGACTGTCAGAAATAAATTTTCATGCTGAATTTGCATAGTGTTGGGGACAAACAATTGACAACAAAATGGGACATCACAACCCCGGTCTCAGAGACTTTAAAGTTAGAAGAATAAGTTAGATTATTGAGCCTGACTTGAAGAAGACAGGCTTCCACCTTTTCATGCAGGTAACCCAGTATGGAGTATAAAGTTAGTTTTGATTAATTTTCAATTTTCAGTTTTAAGCTTTCACCTAGCCATCCCAATTTTGAGTTTTCCATTGGGATCAAAGTAGAATCTGTGTGATTTCTTAGAAAGACGCCCAGATTTCCCCATCTTCCTGGAGATAAGATCTGTTCTTTTAAGAAATGTGACTCATTTGCAGAGAGCTTCCACAGTGATGGTGAGATGTTAGCTGGCTTTGCAAGCCCTGGCTAAGTTGCAAGTTAATACCTTGTTCTTATGCCTTGGAGCAAACTCCCAAGTGTACCATTTTAAATATTCTTCTGCCCAAGGGCAACAGATAAGGATTATCTGTTTTCTGTGATTACTCACTGTCTGGACAGCAGAGGTATTTGGAACATTTTACTTCTGCTGCTGGTCAGGCTGAGTTGCCAGAACCCAGTCTGTAAGGAAACAGAAATCAGATTTGTAGAGAGCAAACTCCATAACATTAAACCCTCAGGTAGCCTGATGAAATAGTTAAAGGGTGTTGCTCCCACATTAGTGTTTGATGAATGTGGAGATGAGTGGTTATTGGTTAATCCTTGTATCTGATTTCTTCTAAATGTTCATGCTCTGTGGATAAAATCTTGACCTCAATACAGATGAAGCCATGTTTGCCTAATGGTGAAGTGTGCAGCTCGATATGATAACCAGTGCAGAGATCACCCTCAAATGTCTTCATCCTCCTGCAAGACCCAGAGCTGGAACACTCCAGTGTCATGGGGGTGCTCTCATTAAGTGCATGGACCCTCAGTGGCCAGCTCACACTTCAGAGTGGTCCAAGTTAGTGCCACACTGATAGGTACAGGCAGGTGGCTGTGAAAAGCACTCCCAGAGAACCTACCCTGGCTTTCCCTGCTCCTCTGCTCAACAGAGGCTCTTGGCTCCAAAGCAGTTCACCTTCCATGTTCCAGCAAAATCCTTCTTGCTTTCCATCTTTGCATGAAAAACCCTGAGAAGTTTCTCTTAGAAACTCAACTTGTTTATTACTTTTCAAGATGTCTATTTATTCAGTTAAATACAAATAATAAGTAATCTCTATAGCAAAGGGAAAAAAGGCATTCCAGCTGCCTGAAAACCCTGAAAAAGAGTAAAAAGGACTAAAAGTGTTTTCTTAAATTGCATTTGTGGCAATGGATCCTTGTGCATACTATCGTGGGTAACATAATGCAAATTGCCAAGGCTGACAAAGCTGCTGTAGAGCCAGAAGCTTTGTGCTTTCAATCCTCAAGTGGAATGGAGATTGATCTGAGCTCCCAGCTTAGTAGTTAAACAGATTTTGCCAATCTTTTTTTTCCCCTTATCAAATCAAAATAAGAATGATGCATTCCTTTATAATAATGTAGAAATGTAAATATATATAAATTTGAAGTATAACCAAATTAATTACTCTAAATGGAAGCATAATACCAAGTAAATACATAAGGAAACAAAAGCATTAATTGATTTGGCTTCTTATTATAGTGAAACTGTTTGCAAGGATTGACAGCTCCTTTCTGAAACACTGAACCCTGACACCATGTTTACATTTCCATATATTTTTAATGATCACATAGTTTATTGCTTGAATAAAACAGCACCATATGCTTTAGCTGTATTAAATTCTGCAAACATTGAACACTGAATATGGAATAAATTATCATGTAAAGACCATTAATATTGGCAAGCTCCTCTAATATGCCATGTCACTTTAGTTTTAATATGCCAGGACTATGCTAAAATGAAATGCCTCTTTTAATTTACTACAAAGTAAAACTGTTTAATAGAAACTCAGGGGGAAAAAAGCATAGACTAGACACAAATGTCTTAATTTTTTAAAAAAAAGAGGAAGAACTTTTATACTTTCTAATACAAATAGAATCATTTTCATGCCTTGGATTTGCAGCAGGATTTTTTTTTCAAGTACAAGTGGAAAATTATGTTATTTAGATCTGCTTTCAGAGAAAGGAAGAAAACTATGTAATAATAAATGCAGCATAGACTGGCTGTTCTTTGGAAAGTAGGATGGGCTCTGTAGTTTCACTGAAGGAGTAAACCTGCTGAAAAGGTACTGAAAACCCAGTTTCTTTAACAGCAGGCTATAAATGGAATTATTTTTCTAACCCGAGTCTAATGGTAGATAGTGCCTTAATTTTAGAGTTAGCCAAAACAACCTAGAAACAATTTTTCAATAGATGACCAGGAAACTTGCATGTCTACAGGATTCCAGGGGCATACTTTGGTGAAAAACTATCTGTCTGGCACTCCTCTGTTAAGGAAAGACTTTATTGTTGTCAGCCTCCTGGCTTTTGTGGTTCAGCCCTTGGATTGCTGGTTAGTGAGAACATTTTGTGGGGTAGGGAAGGAAGTCTGGGGCCCTGTTCAGTTTCTTCTGAAACCGCCAAGTAGATCTTGACACCAAATATGTCTGTCAAAGAAATGGCACTTAAACCAAAAGCTTGATCTGTAATGGCATACTATCTAAATCCTATAATGGAAGTAATTTACCAGATTGGGTTGGAGGCATATTAAGGCAATATAGGAACCATGGTCTGCATCACTGATAATGTTATCCATGCACTTGCTAGTCCATTAGCAGAGTGATTCATCTGAGACCTGCAAAAGGGCCAGTCCACACTCCCAAGCATGCAAACATCCAGACAAATTAGATCACAGAAGCAACTAAGCATCTGTTCCCTTTCCTGCCATACCTGCTGCTGGTGTATGATGGAGCAAATGTCCATTCGTGTTCCTGCTTTTAACAAGATTGTATGTGCCTCCTTGAAAAGTGTCTTTTGAGATGGATGTGTTGTCCTGGTAGATACTACATGTAGCCACATTCCCCGAGCTTGCTTTCCAATTAAGGACAAATCTCAAACAAACTATGTGGCTGCAACCTACTGAATTTAACCTGGCATTAGCCAGCATTAGAAAGGCATGCTCTGATAACTTCAGCAGGCAGAGGAGGTTATTTAAGGGAATGCCTTCTCCATCTCACATAATCACTGAGATTATTCCTTGCTATCTTTTCTTTGTACTCTCCACCCATAACTCAACTGCAGCTGCAGAAACACCAGTTGTGCTGGCAGGGGCAGGCACAGCTTCAGGCTCAGGACTGCTGTGAGGAGGGGGTGCAATGGGCCCCCCTGCAGCCTAGAAGGAGGGTGCTGAGATGGGGAGCAGGGTCAAGGGTTGCATCACCACATTCCCTGCTGGACTAGCACGCAGGTTTTAAGGTCAGTGTCCAGTTCAGCTGTGGTTCAGAGACAAGGAGCATGAAAGAGGCTGGTTTCTCTCAGTGACTGGTTTATAACCAATTGTGTCAGTGCAATCTGAATTTGTGTGTAATACAATAAACAGGTTCAATCTGTTTAAAGTGAGGGCTTTTTAAAGGTACAGTCAGAAATAAGACCAGTTCATCAGCCCGAGTATATCTTAAAACTCTGCTTCAAATACATAGCAATGCTCAAATAATCCCTGAAGTGCTTGTAGTTTATTGAGTCCTCCTGAGTATCACCATCCCTGTGGTCACATAGAGATAAGTGGATTAATTCCAGATATGAGCATCTGAACTTACATTTCACTGCTCAAATTCATACCTGCTGAATTTGAGTCTATCATCATGTTGTAGGGCTCAGTTATCTAAATTTGCTATGGTTTAACCTGTCCAAGATATTTTAGGTGAAAAAAAACAAAACTAACTTGGAAGAAAAAGATATTCTTTATGTTTGATAGAGCAGGGCAACCTCCTCTAATATCTGGTAATATTTTTGCTGTTCTTATCTATTTGTTTTCAGCTATCAAGAAATACTGCCTCATTTGGTGTGGCCAGAGTGCTGACTCTCACATTAATTGGTTTTGTTCTGCCTGTCTCTATTCATCTGCATGCCCTCAGTAATTCTGACATTGGTTTCAACAGTGTGGGCAGGTTTTCCGTCTGCTTCTCATGGAAGAAAAAGAGGTGACAAGCTGCCTTCATTGTTATGGTTTCACAGCAGTATTAAATGCAGATATGAGTCTGATTCGGTATTCTGCATTGCTCAACACTTGTTTTACACTTGGGTGGCTGATAATAAGTGTTTCCTTGGTTTTACTGCTAAAAATTAGTATCCAATAAATTTAGCCAATTGGCAACTGCTACTATGTGAGGAATATGATACCTAGATAAAATAGATATGCTTAATTTCTATTTTTGTGTCAAGTTCTTCTTCTAATGCTTTCTCTCAACAACAAGAGGCAAATGTTGCCACCAAAACAAGTACATCTCTTCCTAGTTTGCTCCAAAAGAATTTTGCTTTGCCACCAGACAGAACTTTTTCACTTGTTTTGATTTATATCTTAATTTTATTTTTCTTCCTGAATCCTGGACATAGATTTGACTGTTGGTTTTCTCTATAGTTGTCTGCAAATTCATCTTCTGTTTATTGTGGAGTCTACCTTTGATTTTACAAATTTTTCCTGCTTTCTCCTTACCTGTAGTATGAAATCCTCTGTAACATCAGGGTATCAAGCTGGATTACACTGACCTTCTTAGGAAAATACTGAAAGTTGTTCCAAATTATAAAACACAACTTCGCATCTTTTGAGTTATTTTGCATCTTTTGAGGTCATTTAGGCCATGTCAGGTACCAAAATAGCCAGTGACTAGATTTAAGGAGAATGAAATCTGTTGTCTCCTGAGAGAGCTCTTTGCTTAGAGACACAAGGTCTGCAGCACAGTGTGGAGCAGTCCCAGGACAGCAGCCCAGGACAGCGCTGCTCGGAGCAGGTGCCATCAAGGGGGAGATGGCCCTGTGACCTGAGCTTGACCTTGCCTGCTGTCCAGTGTCAGCATCTGCCACATGTGTGCTAGGAGAAGCTTTGGGCAGGATTATTTCTCAAGGCAGCCCCCCTTCACCAACCCCTCTGCTCTCTCAAAGTCCCACAGTGGGACATAACAAAATGGTTTGGGGCATCTGAGCCCCACACTCAGTGAGCAGTGCCCCGTGAGGGTGTAAGTCATGCTGGCAACCCTGAGTTCCACCTCAGGACAGTTTTGAGCTCTTCTGTCTCTCATGTTTTCAACCATGCCTTTTTCACTTTCAGGCAAAGTGCTTCAAATTCTTGCATTAAGTTTTCACTGTCAGTTACATCTGCCTTAATTGGAAACTGTTAAAAACAGTAACCACTCCAGAACCTGCTATTGTCATAAATCAAGGTACTTTCTGGCAGTCCTCCTCTTAGCAGGTCTCTTAAGTCAGCAGATACTTGAAGATTTCCTTGCTGTCTCAGTCTCAGCTCTGGATGAGCTTTTAAAGGCTATGTACTGTTTGAAATCGCTTGGAGCAGCATCTGAAGTGTATGGGACACAAACCTGAGGGGCCTGTGCTTGAGACAGTTTGGATGGCTGGCAAGCTGAGGTACCACTCCAGAGTGAGCTAGTACACAAGGAGGAGGTTCTGGAGCCTGCAAGGCTACTGGCAGTTCCTGGTTTCTGTCTGAGGACAGGCTGAGTGCTTTGCATCTTCCTATCATTTCTTTCCTGAAATCACAGCTGTCAGATAACTGTTGTGTGCATCTCGCACAATGGGAGCCCTCATGCAATGTTCCAGCTGGTTCTTCTGGGCTTCAGATGGATTTCCCCCAAAATAAAGCTGCTCATTGAGAGATATGCCCTCACTCAGGATTTGGAAAATGAGTAAAAGAGGTTTCTCTCAGAAAAAATTTCCTTTGGTTATAAGGTTTCCCAAAGAGATGGAAATGAAATTTTCATTGCAGCTCTACAGAGGCTGAAAAAAATGGGCTCCAACATCTTCCCAGTGCTCTTTTCTGGAAGGAAAGATCCACAGTCTTTATCACAGCACCAGTGGTGCTGCAGCCAGTAAATGTCCAGCTGACCTAGTCCAAGGCTGCTTATTAGCACCAGCAAAGTTAAATTAAGAGCCCAAGGAGGACATGCCGTATGAAACACGGGAAAAGACAAAGGATTGATGGGGCAAGAGAATAAAGGAGCAGCAGGACTGTGTGCATCTGGTGATCTGCAGCCATTTGCTTCCCTGCTGATGGCCAGGCCCTCAATTTTAATGAGGTATGTTCTGTGCATGACCCAGGAATGGTGAAAGAGAGAAAGGAGCAATCTCTTCAAGACACCTTGTCTCTCCTTTTCAAAGAAAGGAGAAAATGGAAGCGCTTATATGGTTATTCTGGATTTTCCACTGTGTTCTGATGACACGGGCCTTGCATGTGCCAGAGTCTGACCAAATGAGAAAAAGTTTCTCACTGCTATCAGGATATCCTAAGCATCTGTCTGAGCTGTGAGGTTGAGAGCCATTCATCAGAATTACAGAACTGCTAGTTTTGTAAGGGACCTCTGAGCTCATCTCAGTCCAAGTCCCCTGCCAAGGCAGGGTCACCTGCAGCAGATGACACAGGAATGAATTCAGGTGAGTTTTGAATGTCTCCAGAGAGGGAGACTCCATGACCTCCCTGGGCAGCCTTTTCCAGTTCTCTGTCACTTACAATATAAAAAGTTCCTTCTCATGTTGAGGTGAAACTTTTTGTGTTTTAGTTTATGGCCATTGCTCCTTGTCCTGTCACTGAGCACCACTGAAAAGAGACTGGCCTTATCCTCTTTACAAAGGGCCACTCCCTTTCAGCTTATGTCAGCACTCACTTCTTTTCTCTCTGAAAGGAAATAAGTCTTGATATCTTTCCGCTTCTGAGCCTTCGTCAATATCAGGATTTCTAGAGAGAAGGTCAAAAATATTAATTGAAATTAATTCTATTGCATTTTGCCATCAAAACAAATAGAATTACTTCAGATTTCTGGGAAATAGATATTCTAATTTATTTTAGCTGTCTGGGCAATGACTTAGTGGCTGATCACAAAATGAATGATTCTTAGCTTGAGTACTGATGGGAATTTCTCATTACAGTCACAAGTCAGGGAGGGAATTTACATTCTTAGACATACTGATATTAACCAAGCCGAAACCTTGCCTGTATTGGTATTACAGAAACAGAGCTGACAGCTGCCTGTAGACTTCCCTTTCTCCAGCAGCCTCCTGCCCACAGTCTCCAGCACTGTCTGGAGCTCTGCAAGCCCAACTCGGCCATGCTGTGCTGGGAAGCTGCCTCTTGTGAAAGAGGAGCACCTGGCATGAGCTGTGCAGGCACATGCAAACTGGCAACTAACATGTGAGAACTTGTTAAACTGCTGTGAGGTTAAATTTTTTTCCCTCTTCCTCTTAAGAAAAACAACTTTTTACTTTTTTTAAAAGTTTGATGGGTAGTAGCGACAAGATGTCATTTTTATTCAAATGAGAGTGACAGGTGTAATTACAGCTGTGGGCCATGATTTTTCTGTGCAGCACTGGTTACTGTAAACAATGCAGCATTACGTGTAAGCCTTATGTTTAGTTGCTGACACTTAGATCTGTGAACTGTGAACACTATGAGCATGGTGGCATTAGCACATGGGAGAGTGCTGAGAGTACAAGCATTTATGAATTTTTATGTGCTGAAGTGTAAGCATTTTTCCCCTGTAGATTTAAAGTAGATTTCTCAGTGCTTTGGCTTCTGGAGGCCCAAAGATTGCTTTTATGGTTGAATAGGAGAGTTTTGGTAATCAAGAGCTTTCCAAGGCTGAGCTTATTTGTATTTTCACCTTATATTTCAAGCACAGTAACTAAACCAGAGTAGTTTGTTATTGCTGAGACAGTCAAATGAGTGGCCACTGTGCTGATGGTCAGTCAGTTAACACCCTGTGGAGGGTCACCACATACATGTATGTTAGTATTTTTATTGCACATGGGTCACCCTTGGGAAATTTGGTTACTTAGTTGAAATCCAATATTGGAGATCTCTTATATTGTTGTGAAATGGGCATTAGCATTGATATGGTAAATTCAGCCATATGCTCTGTCCATATGCTCTGTCTATACTTTATAGTAGTTTACAGTACCTGTAGGATTCAGTCTTTTACTTTTTCATGTCTTATAACTTTCTGATAACTTACTTTGGTAACAAGATGATTTTTTTTTTTAATTGTGTGATCTTACTGGCAGACAGTACTTCCTCATCTCTTTTGGAAAACCAGAAAAACCAGAACAAGTGAGGAGTTGGGTTTTTACCATTAGGCAGGAGAGCAAAGAGCCCAGCCATCACAGTTAGAAAGACCTGTGGTCATTCTCATCGAACGGTGATCCTGAGGAAGATCCTGGATGGTCCAAGGGTGTAAGTGTCTATTTCTGTCAGTACTAGGAAGAGCTTCAGGATCAAGATTCTGATACTGCAGTGTTTTTATTTACCAACTAGGAAGTAGCTATAAAGTGTGGCCTGAACTCTCCAGAAAGAAAGTTTCCATCAAGAATACAAAGCTCTATGCAAACTGCAGGGCATGCTATGTTGAGGTCCTGTGCCTGAGCACAGCATAGTGCTGGTCCTGAAATCAGGCATTTCTAAAATCAGAAAAAGAGGATGTATGCCTGACAGCTGTGCACTCCTGGTCCTTCCCCTGGCAGCCTGGCCAGAAAGCATCTGCTGAACAGGAAAGTGGCCCTGTGCTGATGCATCCCCTGACCTTAGAGTCACCGAGATGTTACTTTCTAGGAAGACTCACCTGCATGCCTTTCTATCTCAGTAGCTTTGCCATTTCTTTCTACATCAGATCTCTCTGCTCCTGCCCATTTTGCATTGCCTAAATCCTCCTCTTTGGCATTCCCACTTCTCCTTGACACTCTGAGCTTGCAGCTCATGTTGAAGGCCCTTCCCACTGAGAGGGGACTGGTGTCACTGCTGTCCCAGCCCTGCTCTGACCTCCCTCTCTTGCAGGGATTGAAGTGCAGAGAAGAGGAAGTGGCTGGGAGAGATGAAATCCAGAGACCACTGCTTTCTCTCCACTCACAAAAAGCCCCACCTCTAGGCACAATTCAATAAGAGTGGCCTTACTGCTGTAGATCTAGGTTAGGATGTAGAGTATGCAAACAAAATATATCTCAGTGCTTTCCAGCACTGATCAGATGCTCTTCCTGTATAGCACAGAGACATATGAAGTTTCTGACCTGTAAGGAATAAAACCCAACAAAACCATGAACCAGGTTACTGTGCCACTGAAACTCAGGTCTTGTGGGGAGAGGTTTTTCTTAATATATTCTTTTCAAAAAGCAAGGAAAATCTTTCATAGTTCAAATCACAAGGGTTCTAATGTTTAATTCCTTTAACAAAAATACAAAGACAAATTCTTCTCTGCAAAGTTGCAGCGTGTGTGTCCTATTTGGCAATTTGAGGTCTATGCCTCAAATTGTGATTTCTTTGCACTGGAGAGCCACTGTTCACTGCAGTTGTCTAGATGTAATGAAATATCAATGAAAATGGGCAGGATTTGGAATCTGTCCCTCCCCTTGTAAAATCAGGCAAACCATCCCCAAGAAATGCAAAAGTTAAAACTAAATTCTTAACTTGCTGTTATTTCCAGCAATAACAATGACATTAAAAATAATCCCAAATGCCTTCAGAGGGTCAGTTCAGATAAGCAACCAAAAGTTCATTTGATACAATCTGAAAAGTTTATCTAAACCTCCTATGTCTGCATAATTGAGTTTGAAATCTTGCAAGCACAGCCTTGGTCCTTATAACATATACTATATCTTCAGCATGCCTGTAGTTTCCAAAATGTTAATCTCCAGTGACCCATAATGAGTCTACAACATCCACAGTCATACATTACACTGGCTCTGCTGAAAGGTGGCATTCCTGCTGCCTTTATAAATGGCACTGCCACAGCACAAACCCTGAATGGGGATTCAAGATGCTGTAACCTTTTATGCTTCTTGGCTTAGACAGTATCTTCTTATGTCTTGCACAGCACATAACACCAGGTTTCAAGTGACCAGTTTTAATCAACTGATCGATGGGATAATCAAAGTTTGGCCTCAATTCAAATACCAGAGTATCAAATATTATATGCAGCTTCAAACTCCCAACTCGTATTAACCTCGCCTGTTGTTTTCTAAAGTTTATTTTCCCAAGTTTCCTTTGGAAATACATAATAGTGTTTTGTCTCAAAGCACTTGGCACTAATTCATTCCTTCTAGTCCACACATCAATACAATTAATCATAACCTCATCTTACAGTGACACAGTTCTTTTCATGATAACAGGTCTTTATTGATGCACAAGTACTAAACCAAGGGAGTACTCACAGATGCATAGAAGGTTTTGGTTGAAAGTGACCTTAAAAATCATCGAGTTCCAACTCATCTGCCATGGGCAGGGACATCTTCCACTAGACTAGGTTGCTCACAGAGTCATCCAAATTGGCCTTGAACACTTCCAGGGATGAAGCATCCACCGCTGCTCTGACAAGTGTCTCACCACCCTCACAGTAAATAATTTCTTCTGGATTTCTAATCTAAACCTACTCTCTTTCAATTTGAATCCATTACCTCTGGACCTATCATTACATGCTCTTCCCAAAAGTCTCTCCCTATCTTTCTTGTAGAAACTCCCTTCAGATGCTAGGAGGCCTAAAAGTCGCCCTGTAGCTTTCTCGTCTTCAGGCTGAACAATCCCAATTCTCTCAGCCTTTCCTCATAGGAGAGATGCTCCATCCCTCTAAGCATTATCATGACCCTCTACTGGACTCCAAGAGGTCAATGTCCTAGCTTTGCTGGGGGTCCCAGAGTTGGATGCAGCAGAGTCTTACAACTAAGTGGCCTTAATTCCCTGTGCTTTCCATGGACATCATCCTGGCTCTCCCAAAACATTAAAACTTGGTTTGGAACCAAGATATTTATCAAATGGGCAAAGGAACCTGCCAGTGTCCTGCTACCTGGTGGAGGTTTCTGCCCTTGATTAGACAGCATTGTGTTGCCTGTGCTTCCAAGAGAGGTCCAGGAAACTGTTGTTTGCCTACTGAAGAGGTACCTGATGGAAAAGGATTTCCACAGGCCAGTCAGCAGAGCAGGGGGGTGCTAATTTAAGGGCAGGGGAGAGGGAATCCAGGCATCACTCTGTGGGCAAGCCTCTGCCTTGCCTGGCTTAGGCAGGCAAGCCTGCTAAACAGCCCATTTTGCAACACCCAGAGCTAGCAGTCCTTCCAGGCATGCCTTGTGTCAGTCATGTATCATCTCTTTTTGTCCCTGCATCCCCAGTCTCCTTGTGCCAAGCCCTGTGTGTCTGGTAGTGGTGATCTGCCTCTCTTATCCTTCTGCAAGGTGAGACAGGCATTCCAAGTGCAAACTGTGTGCTTGACTCCTGTGAGACACTCCAGTTTTAAAACCCCTTTTGGCAGCTTCAACAACATCCTCCTAAACTGTTTATTAGGTGCTGAAAGATGGTGGCATTTGTGAAGTTGCTTTTAAAATGTTCACTCACAGCAGTATAAGTGCCTCTGCTTGTTATTATCATCCAGCCCTCAAAATGGAAAATGTCAGTAACATCTGCTTGATGGACTTATCTGCCTGGTTCTGTGCCTAAAGTAACAAGAAGCAGATTTAAATGGAATTTAAGTGGTGCATAAGTAAAACACAGCAAGACCACTAATATTTTCAGGAATCCTTTTTAGTTATCTAGAGAATTAGAATCCTTCTAATATAGGGGGAAAGAGCAATTTGCTGTGAGCACCTCTACCCACACCAGTCCTTTGGAAGGAAGGAGTGTGTGCCAGTGCATTTGGGCAACTTGCAGTAGGGACAGTGTATTTACTCCATGCTGGCTTGCCCTTTGGCAGACATCCCTGAGGAAGAAGTGCATGGCAGAGCTGTGGCCTCTCCTTGTCCCAAGGTGTGATTATCTGCTGCTGTTAGGCGACATCTTCCTCCTTTTCAAAGCAGTCACCAGAGGGACTGAAGGACTGGCACTGGCTGCACCCTGCTCTGCCACTTTCTTTCCATCAGCTGCAGTCCAGGATTCCCATCCTCCTTTCCTGGTTCTGCAGCCAGGGTCAGCACCCATTCCTCAGATACACGTTCAACCTTACCACCTTAGAAGTAGGGTGGGAGGAGGATGATACAAGTTTATTCCACCTTTCCTTAAAATAAAAGACAGGAAAAGAGAAAAGACATAGAAGACCACTGAGCTCATTTCTACTGTTTAGTAGGATGTAGACTCAGATAGAAAGTATGTCAGCTGATATGAAGCACACCTCCTGACACTGAGTTTCCTCTTAACAAGGCTGACTAAGAGGAACTGACAGCTATGTTAGAGGAATGCTCACCGTTTAAATTACCTGAGAATATTTTACAGGAAGAAAGGAGTTGTATAAATAACCTGGGAAAAGTAGTAATTTTTGTTTGTTTGTTTCTACCAAGTATAAGTCATGTTTTCTCCTCTTGATGATATATTTTTTAATTCAGCTGTAAAAGCTAAGGTTTGCAGGGACATTTCAGTTTGCCAAGGGAATCAATACATAAGATATTCCTTACTTTGGATCTATGAGTGCTACTGAGTAGCCTGAAAGTTATTTTGTTGTATAAGTGAGAGAATTTTTTCATAAAATGCTGTTTCATAAATGCAGTTAGCAGCCAGCTAAGTTACTCTCATGTGGCATGAAGATTCAGGTTGGGGTTTGCTAGCTGAAGCAAGTTAGGAAAGCTTGGATATTTTTTAAAGGACATGTAAAGGAAGTAGAAGATTACTCCATTGCTTAAAAGCTTAATTGATTTTACAAGACTGAATACCTTTTTTCCTGTTTAAAGATAAGTGTAATGTGTGGAAAGTCACAAAGGAAATACAGTGATAAGGAGCCATTTTTACAAGATGGGCTCTTTTATTTCCTCTGCTGAAAAGAGAGCTGAGCAATACTATTTACAATATTATAATGGGTATTCCTGTGTTATTTTAAAGAGCTTTAAAGGATGAAAGCTGATCTGCTAGAGAAAGGTATTGCAATTGCCAAATAGCACACACATGCCATAACTTTGCAGAGAAGAATTTGTCTTTGTATTTTTGTTAAAGGCATTAAATATTCTATGTGTATGCTGGCCACAGCATTAGATTTAAGACAGTAATTTTCAGGTCTTGATCACACCATCTAATGTATAGCTCCCAGTCCATGTAAAGTAAAGGTGAGATTGTCAGAGAATCAGCACAAGTCTGAGGACTTTAGATTTCTCCAGGGAGTTTCATCAGTGAGGGGAAAGGGAGACACAGTTTATACAGCAGTTTTCCATCTGGGAAGATGATGATGGTGACCACAATGCACAGGAAAGTAAAGCTTCCAGCAAATGTTTTGTCCAGAGAAAAGACTGCACCATGGCCCCATATTTGCAATCTTCTGCTCTAAGTGGCTGGGGTGGCCTAGGAGGACCAGAGGGCCCTTTGTGAGAGCCCTTCCTGGAGCCAGCTGGTGGCCCAAGAGAGCAGCAGGAAGTGGGAGCTGTGCCTGGAGCAGAGGGAAACCAGTGGGACTGGCAGCTTCCCAGGCTGGCCATGCTGCTGAACACAAACAACAGTTCTGCTTTCCAGCCTGTCCCTGGCCAAGCACTGCATGTACAGGGCCACTGCATAGTAGTTTCTGCACTTTTCCCATGTGCACTGAGGTTTCCAAGGCAGCTGCTGCCTCTGCAGGACTCACTGCGCTCCTGAGCAGCTCTGGTCAAGGGCCACTGCTGCACAGTGTGAGGTGCTCCTGTGCTCTCACAGGGTTGTGTGTTGGGTTTTTCCCTTCCTTCTACAACCTTAAATACTCCAGAAGGGTGGAGCACCTCTCCTGTCAAGACAGGCTGAGAGAGTTGGAGTTGTTCTTCCTGGAGAAGAGAAGACTCTGGGGAGACCTTAAGAAGCCTTCCAGTATCTGAAAGGGCCCACACGAGAGCTGGAGAGGGAATTTTTACAAGGCCATATAATGATAGAACAAAGGGGAATGGTTTTAAACTAAAAGGCTGTATTTACATAAGATGTTAGGAGGAAATTCTTTGCTGTGAGGGTGGTGAGACTCTGGAACAGGCCACAGCACAGAAAAGCCCCATCCCTGGAAGTGTTCAGGGCCAGGCTGGATGGGGCTTTGAGCAACCTGGTCTGGTGGGAGGTGTCCCTGCCCATGGCAGGGGGTTGGAACCAGGTCATCTCTACGATCTTTTTCAGCCCAAGATATTCCATGATTCTATTGAACACAAGTTATTGCTCAGGCTCTGTCCTATATACAGAATTACAGTAAAGCTGCAAAGAAATGTCAGGGAGTAGAATAAAGGAGGCAGGATAGTAGATACCTCAAAACTGCCTGGGAGGACTCTTAGTTAACACATTTGATGCATTCTGTTACCTCATGATTAAGAGCTGGAAGTTTTGATGGAGTACAATATAAATTAGATAACAGTTTCATGTGTGATGGAGAGAAATTTAGATCTAAAAACACGTGACTTATTGAGTAGCTAGGAACTGTTGAGCTATGTGTGAAAGGACCTCTGAAATGTAATATATAATTAACTCTTCTTTGTCTGACATGTTCCAGTCCTTTTTTCATAGACACTTGCATGTTTAAATGATAAATTATAAAGTATGCTTCATTATGTAACTCAGCCTTATTTTTTTCTCATTCAGCAAAAGCAGTAAAAATATTGATTAAAAATGCTGATTAGCCTATTGCTATGATAAGGATCTGCAGGATCCTTAACATGGGGAAGGGGACCAGTCTGATTTATATCTACAAATAACAATGAAAACTTCTGTTTCAAATTGTGGTTTGAATAATCTGTCATTATGTTTCCATTTTTTTCTCCTGCCTTTGAGATCTGATCTCTTTATGAAATATCAGGTAGTAGGACCTTGGTGTAGATGTATCACATAAAGTACTCATCTTATGAAAAAGAATCAAACTATGACTGACTAAAAATACTTTAACTTATAAAATAGAAATGTGTGGGGAGAAAATAAACATGGTACTTAGATATTAACTTCCACCATTGCTTCCTTGTGTACATTAGTCTTCTTGTTGTTTTATCCGCTGATTACAGCAGTAAAACATTTTAAAGCAAATATAGAAATTTTAAAGACAAGCTGAACAGTTGGAGGTCTGGAACTTGGCTCCAAAAATACTGATTTTTTTTTTTAAATTCCAGCAACTTATAGTCTTTTTTTTTATCAGTGTCCTCACTGTGTCATAAGAAAAAATTTTATTTTCAGAGATTCAAAATGGTACACAAAGTCTGTGACATTTCAGCAGGTAATTGCCCTTTGAGGGCAATTACTGAGTTGATCAAATTGATGAGGGAACCATAAGATTCTTTAAAGATGATATTTTTATGAAGGTCCAGTTATAACCCTGATTCACTCTTGTTCCCAAAGTAAATTTCTTCAAAGTCTGTTTTTGTCATCTGACAACAAATCAAAGCATATAACAACAGACATTTCCAGAACAGAAGTGGAACAGACCAGTCCCAGGTACTGATGGAAGACCTGGCTCAACAGAAACAGGCACGTCATCAGTGATGAAAGCCTTACAGTCCCAGGATACACAAACATATTTGCCTCATGGCATTAGAATCCTGACCTGAAAAAAAAAATCTTTCCCTGGGATTCAGCATTACATAAGTAAGAATATTATTAAGGCCTTTGTGGTGTGTGCACTGGTGTAGGCAGGACTAACAGGAGTGAAATCTGTGGAGCTACCTGAACAGAAAACTGGTATGAGAACTGTGGCAGAGGATCCTGAGGGTATGTCTGGACCACTAAGGAAAAGTGTGCAGGGAGGGACAGCCTGCACTCCTGCTGTCCCTGCTGCTTTGAGAGCCAGCTCATCCCCTGGCTCCTCTGCAAACTATTCCAAATATTTGTTTCCAAGACAAATCTGCCACAGAAAGGGCATCTTTCTGCCCCTGGGGCCCAAGATCAGTTCTTGGCTGGCTTTTATTTAGTTGTATCAACATAACCTGATTGACTAGTGCATTATGTGTTCTTATTTATCCCTTGCCAAGGAAGCACTCAAATTCCTACCTAGCTTTAGGCACAGGGTTCAGTCCTCCTGAAGCTTTTTGCATGTAAGGTAAAAATACGTTCAAGTAACCTGGAGTCAAGATATATATGTTTTAATGTATATATGTATTTTACATATGCAATGTATGTTTGAAGTGCCACTCAGGTTGTGATATTCTTTTAACGAAGGCAGAAGCCAGAGGTCTTAAACACATTTAAAACAAAGCAGATGTTATTTTGCTAAACCAAGATCATTGTTTACACTTTCCTCTGAAGTATTTAACATTAACTGGTATAATAAGAAAGATACTATGATATATAGATCCCTGGTTTGTTTGGGTAGAAAATTCCTTGGCTGCTAAGCAAACTGTCCCACTGCCTTGCAGACTTAAGGATCATAGTGTTCAATGAAAGTTCACCAGTGGGACTGTGGTGAGCTGAGCACACAGGATGGCTGTGAGAGGCTGTTACACCTTTCCAACTTCAGTAGTGCTACACGTGGCATTTCCTGAAGCTGCTTCCTTTTTAACTTTCTGGAGACATGGGACTGAATCCAAATGAAGGTCACATGTAAGAGAGGATACACAAGGCTGGCAGCTCCTGCTATGTTAAGTAACAAGAGGCTGTGGAAAAGAGACAAAACTCACAAACTCAAAATGAATATCTAAATTAATCTCAGCTCGACTCATTAAAAAATGTTTACAGTCTGGTTTCTAAGGACAGTGGGGTTTGCAACCACTTTCAGGTTTGGTTTTTTGTTTTTTTTTAGCTTAAAAATGTTCTTATATGTATGCAGTTATTTACAATATTTTATGTATTCTGCTAAGTCTTGAAAAAATTGCAAGCCTGCTATATAGTGATTGTATTGGAGAACTTAAAGAGGATGTCCATTTTTAAAAAATCATGAACTATAGCAAAATGTGATGTGTATATAAATCATAAGTAACATGGTTTTGAGCAGTGGAGCAATGTAACCGATAATGGGTCAGAAGAGACTATTTTCCCTTTTCCCTCTAACCAGGTTATTTTTATTTTTTGGATGATTGTGTTTATTTTTCATACTTTTTTCTTTTTTCCAAAACTCTAAAAGATTATCAACTGACATATAATTTGGTAATACTACAAATTTTAGTTTTGATACCCTTGCGGATCTTGGGAAAAGACGGAAATCCTCTAAAATTTTGAGGGACATTTTGATGGATACATGTATGTAAAAAAATATGTAGGTTTATGCTTCAGGTGGAACATTATTAAAAATCTACACCTATCACAGAAGCAATAGTAAAAGTAGGAATATTTTGGATTCAAGGAAACTGTACTAAATGCACTGTTTGTCCAATCAGATGGATCAAAGCTGAAAGGCAGCAAGATAAAGGATGCCCAGCCAGCACACATCCCTGCTGCAGCTGTGGGGCATCAGGAGGCATTCCAGGAGCAGGCAGCTGCTGGAAAAACCACATGAAATCTAGAGGGGGAAGGTGGCAGTTTCTGTCTTGACACTCCAGCCCTTCTTCCCAGTGCAACACTCGACACAGAGATGGTATGTGACTACACTCCTAACACCTCACAGTTAAAAAAGTCTAGAAACTTCCTTCTTCACTTCTACAGCAGCCTCTTGGCAGGAGCTATGTCCTAGGTTGTCAGATGTGTTTGATTTAGGGATGATTGTGCTGATTTAAACCCCTGAAGGGAATTTCTCCCCTGGCAAAAGGATGTGTTACGGAGGTGCTACAGGATAAAATCATACAAACAAACTTCTAACATGTGATTCCCCTCTCCTTTGTATAGCAGTAAATCAGGAGCTCTAATGATGTCTTTTCACCCCTTGGACACAGGACTTGGGGTTCTCTCCTCACGTGCAGTTGGACCTCATTGTTGTGTAAACTACATCAGAATAAGGTCTCTATGATCCTATATCATAGGATCACAGAATGCTTTGTATTGGAAGAGGCCTTAGGATCCAGTGGGATGCCACCCACTAGACCAGGTTGCTCAGGGCCCCCTCCAGCCTGGCCTTGAACATTTCCAGGGATGGGGCATCCACAGCTTCTATGGGCAACCCATTCCTGTCCCTCACCCCACTGTGAGTAAAGAAAGCATATGGTCATATGGGCAATGTGTTGCCATGTAAAGCCACCCAAAACCTTCTCAATGCCTGTAGAGCCTTGAGAAGGTGGGGGAAGGCCTCCTATCCTTCCAAAGGGGACATGTGGTGACACCTTACCTTTCACCTTATGTTTCCTAGGTGGGGACATTTTGTCCCCAGTTCTGATTCCTGTCGGAGTCCTGTTCCTCCCCTTGGATCTGTGGGCTGGTGTGGAGTGGGTGAGGTGCCTTTCCAGTGGAAGGTGGCTGGAGCTCTTGGGCAATGGTGCTCTGGGCCCCATCAGTGCCTGGATGACACCACCCTGGGGCTGAGTGCTGTGGCTGCTGTCAGACTGGGCCAGCCAAGAGGAGAAACCAACTGCAGGTTTGAATTTCACTTCTGAGACACCTGGGCAAGAATGGGCATGGAAATACTCAAGCCAGTAAGTTCACAATGAAAGATAGGTAGAAAGGCTCCTCTGCCAATTTTTTACAGTATCCTGCGGGAAAATGCTGTTAAGAGGCTTTTGTGGCATTCACTATGTCCTGACATTTTCCATATTCCATGGATTTATATCATTCTATATAAACAAATTAGTTAAACCAATCTTTCCAAAAGTTACTTGAATTTCTGTCTTTGAATATTTGAAGAACAGTCTCGAGCCTTTATCTAGCAAATAAAACAAAAATTGATATATTTCCCTTTCCATCAATAATAAAAAAAAAATAAAAATAAAGGATTCAGTGAAATCCAAATCACAATTTTACAAGTGCTGGCCAAACAACAGCCTTGACACCAAAATGCACAGAAACATTTGGTTTTCATGAACCCCTCTGTAAAATGGGGGAAAAAAAGAGGACGGGGAAAATCTGAGTACTGGAGTGACTGCCTGCGTGCAGCTGAGGATTGTAAAAACTTGTCAGGTGCCTCTGACAGGCAAACATTTACAGTTTTATAACCTCAGTATTTGCAGCATTTAAGGCATTTCCTGTCTTAAGTATTGGGAAGTACAAGTAAATATTGCCTGTTCTGAGGTTAACTGCTCTGCTTAGGAGGCTTTTCATGGTCAGAACCAAAGAGCAGGAAAACCACAAAAATCCCAAAGCTGCTGTCACATTTTTAATTCATTAGGAACAACTCATACCTATTCCCAGAGCTACCTTTAATAGTGGGGCTTTTCTGAACCACAGGGAGTTTTGTTCATATGTAGAAAATCTGAGCCTGGTAAGACAGTCCTGGCTTGATGCTGAAATACTCAGAGCAAAATTTCTCCAACTGAGTCTTCCCTTTATAAGGAAAAGGGGGAACTCATTTGTTCTGTCCCCCTTTTTTCTTTTGTTTCAAAAGCTATGCTGAATTTCCCCACGCTACTTCATATGCAAATTTTGTATATATCTCTGAATTTTTGCATTTCCCATTTCTGGCTGGCAGCCTAGACAGCCTGCTGGAAAGAAGGGAGGGTGTGAAAATGGGTGGGTTTAGCTCAGAGACTGGGGTACATCTCTGCAATTGCTCCATTGAAGCCAGCAGAGCTTGATCGATTTAAGGCCAGATTTGGCTCATGATTGAATTTTTATGTCTTTAGAGCCAACACTGTGCATAGCACATGAAGCAAAACAGAGTACAGTTACTGCTTTTCATCTCAATCTATTTCTTGCTCTTCCAGAATTAAGAGATAATGGACAGCATGTACATATGTGCCTGCACACACATACACACTCAAATCCTTTTCTTATAAGATTTCCAATGCTTTTTTTTTTTTGCAGACTCATGAGTTCTGGATAGTTCAGATAAAGATTCAGAGAAGTTTTTGAGATTTAGATACTTATTTTAACCAGCCCGAACTTGGATTTTTCCCACGGCTCAGGGAAAGCTTCTCCTAGGGAAGCCTGTTTAGGGGGCAGCATCCATGCAGGGAACTAACTCTGGGTTCAGAGCTGTGGCTGTGAAGCATCCATTACTTTGGGGTAGAAAGCTCACCATATGGCTGTTTTGTTTCCAGTAGCTA
This sequence comes from Notiomystis cincta, assembly GCA_013398075.1. NCBI lineage: Eukaryota > Metazoa > Chordata > Aves > Passeriformes > Notiomystidae > Notiomystis > Notiomystis cincta. The sequence goes on along the minus strand of VZRX01022218.1, from coordinate 3,679 downwards.
TAATGTAATTGAATCAATTGCCCTCACATGATATGGGTGTACTAACTGCACATACATCATTTCTTTATGGGTTTTGAGGCTTGTAAAGAGTGGAGGGTAAGGCCCCTGAGGATAAATCAGTCTAGTTTGTCTTCAGGAAAAATGGGTTTAAATCTGACCTGTGGTGCAGGCACAAATCAATTCGGTGCTTCTGACAGTCCCACGTGGATCCTTTCCTCATTTGGAAATTATCCTCTGATGAAGGTTGCTGTCAGTCTTTACACAGCAAGGCTACAAAAAGCAGATATCTTCTGAAGTGAAGGTCATCAGTAAATAACATGCAACATTCAAATACAGCTAACCTAAGCCTGGTAAAGGGATAGCAGCAATTCTCACAATACTGTCAGAAAGTAAATCATGAGGTGAGAGAAGGGGAAACAGAAGAGAGGGCTGCCAAAGGCCAACTTCTCATGATGCTGAGACCTCCAGCAACTAAGGCAGTGGGATGTACCTGTTTCCCACTTCCCCCCTTTCAGCAGGACCTAAGAAAGGTCACTGCCTAAACCTACTGTGCCCTAGTTTTCTCAGTCCTCTGCTGTTTCATCTCAACTCCTCTCAGTAAGATAAGGGGGGTTTGAGAGCTTTTTTGTTTCTTTCCTACTCTGCTCCAGCTCTGTACCAAGAGCTGGGGTAAAAGCATTGCTCTGATCTCTCTGGCCAGGCATCAATACTACTGCCTGCTTTTTGTCTGCTTCAAGTTCTGTGAACCTTTCCCAGCAAAACCAAAGTGGACTCAGCTTCACTGCTTTTTCTTTCATTGAAAAGACAAAATTTAGACCTGCAGAAAAACAAGGCCAAATCCCAGGAAAAGATGGCACAGCTTTTGGAGGCTGAAGAAATGAAATGTCTAAATGTGTCTTATCTAAGCTAATCACTTGGGCCTCAGGCATTAGGAAGCACGGGATGAGTTTCTTCCTGCAGGTGTGTTTTTATTGAGATGGGACAATGTGTTTTCTGGCAGTGCCCATCTCTTTCTATTTACAATTAATCCTGGATAACTGGCTTCACAAAGTGCCAGCTAAATAGTTGGGCTAGTTGCATATATCTTGTGGTTGCAGATAAAAGGGTTATTCTTTAAAGTCAAATCATGGTTTTGTGGGATTTTTGTCATAAAGGTGAAGAAAGAAATCTGGGCTTAGATTTTCATATCCTCTTCCTTAGCATTTGAGGGACTAAAATTTGGAGTGCACCATTTTAGATCCAGAGACCAATTTTTAGCAATTTATCACATTGCCAGAGAATTTGGAAAGTGATTTTCAGACCTTTCAGCTTTTTTTGTGTCTGAAGGATTGTTTTCTGCAGCATGGGTCCTGAAGCAGAAATTGAAAATCTGTCCTTTCAGAGCTATTACTGAGCCTGTATTGCCTTTTAGTTTATTGGCATACTTGCTTTCCTATATGATCTCTGGTAAAAACTCATTTTTCACAACTCTTCTATGCACCTCTCTGTTTAAATACACTTCTTCCATTTCTTGCTTCCATCCTGCCCTGGTTAATTCCTTTCAGACCTTTGAGTTTTGTAGCCTGACAGCAGCAATTTGCCAACTGGCAAATATCTGTTCAGCACTGAATTCCTTACAGGAAAAAAGTTGAAGGTCATTGTGGAGAAGAGACAGCATTTCTGGAGAGATGGGATTGAAATACCAGCACATGGGCAAACTCTGGCTTGGAACATAGGTGATGCTACAAAGCTGCAGAGGAGGAGAAAACAGAAAAAAAGCAGGGGAAGACAGAGCCAGCCCCTCTGCAAACTGGTAGGAGGCTAAATTCCAAGGTCATACACCACTCCAGGTCAAGCTGATATCAGTTGTGTCTTCTTGGTAAATTTATGCTTTCACACCACTTCTTACATCTCTTGCTCCATTTCACTTTGCACCAAATTGAATTTTTTTTCTATTTCTGCTTCTTGGAAACTTAATTTTCTGCCATCTAATACCATTTTAGTGCAATCCCTGTACAGACACATTAGGTCAGAGCAGAATTATACAGATGCCAGACATAAAGCATGTATCAAAAAAAATTCCATTCTACTTGGTTGTGGACAAAAAAATGTTGATTTAAGGAAACAGAAAAGAAGTCCAGCACCAACTCATGGCAGTAAATGGTGTGTTATTACTAAAAATTGCACACTACAAAATTTTCTGATTTTGTACAATGTCTTGGTTGCTTTTTATTTTTCTTTTAACAAAAGGCAGCATTTTCCTTTGAAACACCTTCTCTTTCCTTCATCTCTTCTGTCCTGTTTTTTGTCCAGAGTAGCTCAGACTATATCTCCCCTTACAGGCCACAAACCCATCCTCAGTCTCCCTTCAAGACACTCACTTGAAGCATTATTGTTCACAGTCCCTTATTTGAAGCTGAATTCTAATTCATCTTCACTCATTTGCTCCCTGACTATTGATAAGGAGGAGAACAAGGGATGACTTCTTTCCCATGAACAGGCAAATAATACTTCTTCAAAATCAGGACTGCATGACTTCCAAAGTCTTTTCTGTTCAGGGATCCACAATGTGTAACACAGCCTTGGAATGCAGACTCATCATGTAGAGTTTTCTCAGAGCGGGGAAATAAAAAGGAGGATTAGTTGCTTTTTGGGGGCATCTGAGTGTTAATTGGCTCCCTAATAAAATCATCTAGTTAAACTCTGCTCAGTGGTATAACACTGCAGTGTAGGAATTTTTGAAGGCACCCTGCTAAGTTGATTTGGCTTCTAGATAATTAATTGAAATGAGGAAAATAACACATACCATAACACATACCAAAAAGAAAAAAAAAAAAAAATCACAGATCTTCAGGTGTTCTTCACAGACAAAATTGCAAAGATTAACTCACCTGGTAGGAAAGGAAGTATCCCACTGAACAAAGAGGTTTTTTGTCTCAAGCATCAGGTTTGGCAACCACTTCCTTTGGAAAGCCTCAAACTTCTAAAGCTGCAAGGAAGAATTTTAAAACCATTGAAATACATTGAACAAATATGTAGTGGGTTTATGTACATTTTAGTGGGTTTATAGACATCCCAGATGGTTTTATAGGTGTTTTAAACTTTTGGAAACATAGTTTTAAAGAAAACACAAATATTCCCATTCTCTCCTCTTTATTTCTTGTGGCTCATGTCTGACTTTTGCCTCCATGTACAGCAGTTCTTTTGACATAGATCATCCCAGGATCATTTATCATTCTGTGTAACTGTTTTCTAAGTGTTTGTATTTATCCCATTCGTAATCCTGTGCTAGAAACTGTTGTCCATAGTCGGTTATATTCTAATATTGATTTTGTTTCCCTTTCTTCTGGTCTTAATTACAAATTATACCACCCTTTTTGCTTGGAATGTTTTAGGGTGATTTATTACTGAATGAATCAAGTGCACCCACAAGATGAAGTTTGATTTAATCCCCTTAGTGCCAGAGATTTCTGAGTTCAGAAGCTGAAATTATAGCACCATCTGTAAATAAAGACCAGTGGATGTTTTTATCAGATGTTGGAAAGCTGTGCCTGTGGGTTCCCCATTTGGGCTCAAGTACCCTTTGAGGGAACAGAGCTAAATCACAGTTTCTGTCATTTCAGTGGATTTCTGTGGCTCTCAGAGGAGAGTGAGGGGCTTGTTTGCAACTCTGTATGTGTGCATCACTTTGGGATTTTGT
>VZRX01022216.1:0-93503 GCA_013398075.1 Notiomystis cincta | reverse complement strand
GGGGGGGAGCTGGGGGATAAGTAAGCAGAGCATCCTATTCTTGGTGTCACTCAGTACTCTGCAGAAGGAAGAGAGCTTGCTAGCAGCTGGTCATTGGCCTGGTTCTCATTCTTAGCTATTACTGGTCCACTGGTCTGTACAGAGACATTCTCAAAGGCTGTTGTCCTGCCCTGTGCTACCAAAATACAAGTGCAGTGCAGGAGTTATCTTGGCCTCAGAACAAGAATTAGGATTGGCCCCTAGACAAAGGGGAAAAGGAGAAAAAAGGAGAAAAAGCACTTTTTTCCCCTTGTGAAATAAGAAGTCCTGAAATCCTGTGTAATGACAAGATAATTGGCCTTTGTACAGGTGTTGCATCTAGGGTCTGGAGGAAGACAAGTTGCCCCATTGTCACTCTTGCCCTACTCTTGCACTACCCCAACAAGTATTCACAGAATCACAGAATCATTTAGGTTGGAAAATACCTTTGAGGTCATCAAGTCCAACCTATGACCAAACACCACCTTGTTGACTAGAGTGTGACACTGACTGCACAATTCAGTCTTTCCTTAAACATCTCCAGGGACAGTGACTCCACCTTCCTGGGCAGCCCATTCCAATGCCCAATCACTCTTTCTGTGAAAATCAACTTCCTAATGTCCAGCCTAAACCTCTCCTGGTACAGCTTAAGACTGTGTTCTCGTGTCCTGTTGCTGGTTGTCTGGGAGAAGAGACCAAACCTCACCTGGCCACAGCCTCCTCTCAGGCAGTTGGAGACAGTGATAAGGTCTCCTCTGAGCCTCCTTGTCTGAACAACCCCAGCTCCCTCAGCTGCTCCTCACAGGATTTGTGTTTTAGACCTTTCATCAGCCTTGTTGCACTTCTCTGGACATGCTCCAGCAGCTCAACATCCTTCCTAGATTGAGGGAGCCAGAATTGTACACAGTATTCAAGGTGTGGCCTTACCAGTGCCAAGCAGAGTGGAAGAATCACTTCCCTAGGCCCGCTGGCCACACTATTCCTCATACAGGCCAGTAGTCACTGGCCTTCCCGGCCACCTGGCACACACTGGCTCGTGTTCAGTCTGCCATCAATCAGTATCCCCAGGTCCCTTTCTGCCTGCCTGTTGTCCAGCCTCTCTGTCCCCAGCCAGTAGTGCTGCAGGGGGTTATTGTGACCAAAATGCAGGACCCAGAACTTGGTCTTGTTAAACCTTATACTGCTGGATTTGGCCCATCTATACAGCCTGTCCAGATGTCTCCCAGAGCCCTCCTATTGTCAAGCAGATTGACATTCCCCCAGCTAGGTGTCATCTGCATATTTGCTAATGGTATCCATAAGAGATGCAAAGCTCACCTTTTTATGAAGCTCACTTTACTGTCACCCTTACCTCCTTACTTATCCCTATCTTAACAGCAGTCATATCATTTAACACAGAAATTTCCTACATGAAACTTCTTCTACCACACAAGGCTCAAATATATCTTATGATAATATCCATGAAACTCACTGTCCCTGGGATTTTACACTGCTGCCTCTTCCTGCAGTGTTTGATTGCTTCATTGATAGAATCAGTAACAGCAATTACTTTGGAAAAAAATAAACTTCCTTTGGACTAGAGTTTGGTTTTGAGGGGCTAATTTTTGTTTATATGGATATATTCTCAAATACTAACAGTAGAAGCAGTTGTGACTGTGATGAATATGCACAAGAAGTTTTTGGTCAGATGCAATATCTTTAGTCGTATTCATCAATATATTTGGAAAAAACATGTTATCTTGGGCACATTAAGTCTTCCTAGTCCATCAGTTTCTTGCTACATGGTCAAGGAAGTTGACTAGTTGACAGATTCAATGTTTTTATGAGCAAACGACAAGTCAGAGTTATGAATATTGTTTTGCAGCAGCAAAGTTCTTCACAGAAGTATTTTGTTAATGGAATGAGAATTTTAATATTATTAAAAAAAAAAGAAATCTGTTTTGTCTAGTCTTACCAGTTTAACTGGTAAAACAAGCACGAAACTTGGTTCCTCTGGAATATGATCCTGTAGATTTCCATGTGTTGCTGTTAATTTAATGCTTTGTATGTACTTTTACAGCTGGATTCATGAGCTGAAGCTGTTAAATTTAATTTCTAGCAAGCTAAATAGCTTATGGTCTAGTTTTATTATTATTCATATTTCTGAACCTTAAGCAATAAGACATTGCCTGTAGGGATGTTTTAAACCAACACATGACTAATCCGCCCCACGAGAACATGAGCAAAGGAGTGGCAATATATCCACAGCTGATCCCCAGTGACTCTTTCTCATTATTTCTGCAGTCAAAATAGTATCATTTTAAAATTAGTGTAATAATAGAGAATAAAGCTTGGTGACTAACTTGATGAACTGTTTAAAAAATTTAATAAAGCAAAACAAGACTGATAGATAAAGTGGACTGGAAAAGGTCTTGGTATCCTTCTTCACCTTTGACAGACTCACCTGCTGTGAAAGTAGATAAAGGACATTTCCCACTGAGATGTAAACTTTTTAGACCCCGATTTGCAAGTCACAGAGTGTGGAAACCAGTCTGAGGTGAGCCTTGCTCTCCAACTGGAATTTACTCCAAATCATTCTGGAATTCTGCAGACCCATGCTGGTTTGGATACCGATATTAATCTTAGTGATAAAGTATATTTTCTCAAATGAAGCACCAGTATTCTATCAAAAAAACCATTCTCTTTTATATTTAAAGTCTGCATAGGTATTTCTCAGCAAAACACCAATTATGCATATTTTTTTCATGAAAAATGACGGGCGAACTGCAGTTCTGTTGTGCAATGTGTGAGTTATGCTTTAAATTACAACTGCTTTCAATTTGACCCATTTTGTGGATGAAACCTCCCTCATGTCAGATGAATGCTTCAGAGACTTACCACCCAAATTTGACAGCTCAGCAAAATTTGCAGGCTCAGGTCTGTGGTAATCCTGGGGTGGCCAATCAGAAGCAAAGTGGAACAGGAAAGCAGTACTAGGGATGGTTGATTAGCATTTCTGCAATATATTTGTTTTTATCAAGGTACAACATTGTAAACTGGCCTCTTACTGTAAAGCAGAAGTGACAAACCTGAAAACTGCAAGCCACCAAAATATGTGAACAGCATAGAATTGATACCTAGTCTGAAAAGTGTATGTTTAATGTTAACATAATGAAACACAACTTTTTGACTGTGCTGCTTAAGGACTCTCTTTTGTGAGGTGCTGAGCACTCTTAACTTATGACATATAGTATTTTATAATGAGGAGCTGTGGAAGGCAAAAAGAAAGATATTTCAATATAGCAGCAGGTCTAATTAACAAAAATAACAGTGCTAGAGTGCATATATCCTATATACTAACTTTATATGAAATGAAACTTAAAAGCATCAAGTCCATAAGTCCCTCAACACCTCCAGTGTCTGAGCAGATTGTTATTATTTTATTCTATATAACAAGGCTGTTATGCTAGAAAAGCATCAGCTACTGTTTAATGTAAAACTTAGAAATATAAATAAGTGTAGCAATTTGTACATAGGAAGGATACCTATTTATCCCAATTGTATTTTGTAAGCATGTGAGTCACAAGATGATACATAATGCATATCAATAATGTATCTTTAAGTTTAAAGGAATAGTTCCTTCTCAATATGTGTGAAAATGTGCTAGATTAGGATTTCAAAAAGTGTACTTTCTAGGGAGAAAATTTGCACATCTAAGGGCACACACATACACACACACAACACACACACTTATGAGGAAGATAATAATACTGAGACATGAGCTTGCACATCATTCACATCTGTTTCTACCAATATTTACATATTGATGTATCTACATTTACTATATCTAAATTACACACATGCTACTTTTTTACCTATGAAAGCAGCATCAGACATAACCAGTGAACCATCCTTTATAAATACTTGCAAAGATCCTAAAGGAACCATCCTTTATAAATGCTTGCAAGAAGCTTTATGGCTTCTTCACAAATAGTTGAGCAGTGACTCAGGTTCATAAACATGGATGCCTGATATCTTTAAGCACTGCAGTTAACAAGACATTTGTGTGAGGCTAACAGCCAAAATTACAGAGGATGAATGCTTTAAATGGCATTGGCAGACATATGGGACTGTGACCTGTGCCTTTCTAGAATGGCTGTGCATCTGCCTTCATTGTCTAACAAGTGGTTCAAGGCTAACAAAAAGATAAGCAGTTCCAGGTCCTCTGAATTTTAAGTAGTCTCATGGTCTGTCAATAACTTTTGTTTTTGTTTTGTAGTGAACAAAACAGAAAGGAAGGAAAGGACATCCATATATATCACTCCATCTTACTTATTCAGCTATGTATTTTGCATAATGAAGCAAGGTCCAACAGCTTTTCTGTTTGATCGGTCCTTTTGATTTCAAGTCTCCCATGTGGCAATGGGGAGGGTCAAAATCTCATAAAGAGATATATATATATATATATATAATCTCATAAAGATTTGTTCTTCTCATTCTGAGAATCATCCACAGTGTTTTTGTTCGGACAGAATTAAAAATTTGTTCTTTTGCAATTATATATTTTGGGCCTGACAACTTCCATTTTGCCACAGTGAGAAATGATTTTGTTGGGTGCCAGCAGTGTCAAAAATCCTTAAAAACTTAATTTTTCAAATTAAAAAGAATGAACCATAAAAGTATTAAACCCATATTTTTATATTTTTTCTCTATTTGTATTTTGAAAGAGTGCTTTATTTTTACTGTTATTTTCAAAATAAAGTACATCTAAAATACTGAATTTATCCATAGCTCCAAAAGCCCAAATTTGAATTACAGCATATCAGCAGGCAGTTCAGAAAACTGGCCTCTTTAAACATTTTAGAATGGCTGGAAATGTCATCTGCCAAAAGCACATGGAACACCTCTTAAACAGATGCAGATCAGTGTGCTGCAGAGGACACTGAATTCAAGTGCCCTTTAAAATAGTTATCCACCCTTAAGTACAAGCTGAAATGAAAGCCAAAAGACATTCATGAGACTGAAACACCACAGCTTGGACTTCCTCAGACTTGTGCTGAAGAAAAAGCAGGACTGTAAAAAGTCGTGAGCTGAGCATCCATTGACCTTTGCTCTGCCTTCTTAGCTGTGAAGAGTGCAGTGCTTCAGGACTGTAGATAACTATAGTCATGCTTCAAGAAGAGATATTCCAGATTCAGGATACCTGCTAATGTGCATATAAGTACTAGAGAGGGAAAAAAAACCCAAATCCTCAAAGGTAACATATTTCTACTGGGTAATTAAGCAAAATAAAGTGGTTTAGGAATACAGCTTCTTTTTGATAACAGAATTTTAAATTAATTTTTTTCAAACTCCATACTAGTTCCTTTTTTGATGGATGTTCTCATGTTGGTTTCACTGAAATATTACAGGAGGCTGAAAGATGGAAAACCACCCTCATTTTTGTAGTCCAGGTTCTTTTCTGTAGGTTGAGAGCAGAATTTTGAAAGCAGTCTTATCCAGATCTCATATCGAAAGGAAAAGGAACAGCATGCTCCATTTCTAACTCCTTCTCCTTTTCCTTCCTTCCTTCTTTGCCCTATTCCAGTCACCAGTTGCAAGAAATTTCTGTATGGCCTACCCAAGCCTGTGTTTGTATATGAAAAACATTTTCAGCTTAAAGTTTATCAATTCCTGTGATCAATGCAAATAAAAAGGCAATCATCTGGTGGCTTTTTGATTCAAAAGCATATTTTTTTTTTTTTAAAGAACTGTTTTTCGTAGCTCAGATTGTTAAGAACTGCACCTATAATTCTTCCTATAACTGTCTATTTCCAGCTGCTGAGATTTGCACTCTGCCCACAGCAATGAACTTCTGCAAAGCACTTGTGAGCAAGGTATAGGACCAAGAGGCCTTCAGCTCTTTCTGCTGAAGGAAGACAGCAGAAAGAACAGCTGGTAAACTTATTAAGTCAGAAGAGAAAAACTTTCTTGCCTTCAACAGGTAAGAAATACAAGTCAGAGAACAAGGGAACCAAATGCTTCTCAGGAGAGTCACAGAAGGGTTCCCTTGCTCCCATGGACATGAAATGAAGGTAAGAGAGGATGCCAGAGTGGGAAATACGTGATTAGCATTTCAGAAGAGATAATAGGAAGCAAGAATCCCACTGGAATGGACATGAGCCACAAATATGATCATTACATTTATTTTTCAAGGACAAAGAAGAAATGTTGTGGGGTACCTCAGGAAATACACTAAAGAGAAAATACAAGGAACAAGTTGTAACTGGAAGAGAGGGAGAGATGTTTTCTCTGCATAGGACAAGCAGGCACATAGTGTTCAGTCCTGTGAGTTCACATTCCTTGTGAGTGGCTCTGTTGAAATCAGTGGCCTCCATTCCAGATCAAGGGAAGGCACAGACTTCAGTGGGCTTTCAGTTTCCAGCTAGGTGAGGACTTAGAGAGTTAGGGAGTATTCTCAAGGTCGGAGACAGTTCTTTATTTTGTAATCAGGAAGGTCCTGAAATTTTAAGATTTTGAATTGTGGAATGATACTAAGAAGGTCTTAAAAAGAATCCATTCATGATATGAATCTCATGTCAGAACATCAGGGAACCTGGGTTTGATCCTCTACTAAGTTAGCAGGGGGAGATTTTTTTTTCTTTCTAGAAGAAGGCAGAGCTTTTAAAACCTACATAGAATCCAGAGGGTTGCCTGTGCATTATCTGTAAAACTACTGTGAAGAGAAGATAGAAATATTCTCTTTTCTGTCCTTCCCCAGTGCTACACCTTCCATAAATTATGTCACTATATTTGTGAAAGGCTTTCTTCAAGGTTAGAGGGGGAAGAGCTGAAGCAACTATAGCTGAAGGTAAAGTCAGTACTCAAAGGGAGTGATAACAGTGTCTGCTTTTAACATTCCTCACCATCCTCTCTTTCCTTGAACTGAGGCCCCCCAGTACTTATTATAGCAAAGTTGTTCTCTTCCTGTAAGCTATGTGTAAGAGTTTGATTGCTTCACCATATTGAAGGCAAAATACATACTTTGAAGAAAGCACAGTTCATATTTTAAGGTATTTCATCACTCAAGACCACAGCTGGCCAATACCAAAAGAACAATCAAGAGACTAAGGACTGTCAACAAAGAACAGTTCTCTACATCAGAGAATCAGACACATTTGCACTCAATTAACACTTTGCTTAAAAATAGACAAAGATAAGCCCTAAAGAGTGTGGTGCCCAGCAACCACATCATTATATATACAATAGCAATGCATAGCAGCAGTTATCATCATGCCTTACCACTCCATTTGCTGTAACAACAAAAACATCCACTATCAATTCCTTATCGTGTTTGGATATATTTGGAGATATTATCATAAAACTGTCTCCGTGATATGGTCAAAGGGATGATAATCTAGTTTGTTTTAAAAGTGAAATTTATATAATCTTATTCTTTTCTACTTAAATTCCTTACTAAGTGCTGATTAAGCACAAACCTGTCATGTATGGGTGGGAAAGATGATTTTATGTCACTTCCATTGTTCTTGAGGCTCAGCAGAAACTATTTTGACTGTTGTAGAAGTTAACTCTGCTTCAAAATTACACAAATCTGTGCATAGAGCCAAAGTTACAGGAATCAGTGGAGTGCAGAAATGCTGTGGACTATCACCTCTTCAGGGAGAGCCCACTTTTTTTATGGCTGGAAGTCCATTGGTACATAGTTTTTCATTCCTTTTCCATCCCCATGACATGGGGATTTAGGCACACAAGAGAATTCAAATCTGCATAGATCAGCTAATCCAGCAGCTGTTCTGCAGCACCTGAGTAGTGCAAACCAGAGAGAATTAGGCTGAGAAGAAAACTTACATTATAGCAGGTCACAATTCAGTAAAGCATTCATCCTCACCTCAAACATTTCCATCTGCAAAGCAGTATCTGGAGAAGGCATACAGCATTTACAGAGCACTCAACAAAAGAGTAAACTCTTTGTCATTTTCCATGGCAGCTTTCTAATGAAGGAAAGCACTTGTAGAACAGCAATAATAGCTTTCCTTTTACAGAAGTGCAGTTCACTAGAGATGGTTCCCACATGGAGAAGAAATGCCTCAGAATTTTTTTAGCATTTACTTGGCACTTGGGACCTATTTATTACTTCATATACTTGGATGTAATGGCAGTTAACACACAGTTATGATGGGGAAGTGATGTAGGATTCTAAAAGATACAAATTGCAGTACATATTAAACTTTAATTTGCTGCCAATCTCAAGTCCTTCAGCTTTCTTAGGACTGGAGGGCCCTTCCAGAAGTGTGGTGGACATGAGCTGTATTTGCTGTTGGTCAAACCCAGTGCTGCTAGATAGCTCGCTGGGGGAATAATATCAATGTGTTCTCTTCTCTTTGCACTTTCCTGATGCTGTGGAGAAGACATGCATAAATACTTGCAGGTTTTGTGGAAGTCTACATGTACAATACCTGGCTTCCGTGGCCAACTTAGAGTTAGCTGATTTTCAACATTTGCTTTTTAGCAATATGTTCTCTAAATCCTAATAGTTTTACTGATCACAGTGCAAGTAGTGGAAAATATGACAACTAATTGTAAGATTCAGTGCATGATTAAGACACCTGAATTTATATGCAAAATATTATTTGAAAAAAAAATATATCTACATGCAAAAGTCTCTCCTTGTGCTAGGCACATGAGCTCCAGTGGCAGCCAGGAAAAACTTAGCAAATGCAGTCCTTGGAGATGGAAGCCATTCCCAGCTCCAGGCACAAAGAGAATTAAATCACTCTCTAGACTGTGCTGATTAGATAACTGCTATCACGCCAGCTTAAACACCCTTATTGGGATGCAGTTGCCTAAATTTAACATGCCTGTTTACAAAATTTGAGATGCCATTGTCCCCTGGATGCCAGTCTAGAGGAATAGCCTACTGCAGGCCCTGTGACATCTGTCAAACATGCCACAGATGTCTTGGACGTCCACAAGCACCTCAAATTAAAATGCTATAAGTAGATTATCTTCAGCTTCATCCCTTTAAAAGTTTGGGATGTTTAATTGCAGATTAAAGAGATACTTCTCCCTCATGGTGTCTCAGTTTGAAAATTGAGAACAGTTTTTTTCTTTCAAGGAAACCAGAACAATCAAATACCTTCTATTTAGTCCATAGTCCAGGGGTAGCAATCCACATCCTGCCTGAGCAGAGCTGAGCACTTGTATTTAACTGCAGAAGTTCCTTGGCCATCACTATAATTTTTCCAGGGGTAATATGAATCAGCAGGCTGTGGAGTTACTGACTTACTTAATCACGGCCACTGACTAGAAAACATTTAATCAGGCAACAGAGAGCATTAATTAATTAAACAGGAGAAACTGACAGCTCCTGTTCCCTGAAACCTCTGAAGCCTGGCAGTTTCAGACTCTTTCAGCCAAAGCATGGAACTGAAACTACATTTCTTAACAGTGATAAGTGCATTGTCTACTGTGGAATTCAAAATTAAATCTCTGCTCTCTCTTTGCATTAAGACTGAGTTGTCTGTGGATATGCTGAGAAATAAAATTTGTGATACTAGAGAAATTTTTAAATCATAAGCTTAAATCCATAGGAATTTTATATATTGCAGTTAGTTGAGTAAGGAGTCAGAAAATCTGTGCTTTAGAGTTAAGCTGGTAAAGAGGCATTTAGGTATATAAATTCATCTTTAATCTCTGTTAGCCCAGTTAAGTAACTAAATAATTTGTCTGGAAGTTAATGGTCTGGTTATAGAAAAAAGCTGATTTAAAATGTTCAAAATTTTAAAAATCTTTTCACCTCAAGAGGGATTTACTACGTTTTGTATATAAATCTGCGTGGATTAATGTTTGATTTTTCTGTCTTGTACCTTAAATCATTATACTGCCTAAGGAAGAAACATCAAAAGCAAACACAAAAGCAAGCATATTATTATTTTATTATTTAGTGCTCAAGTATAAAACTGTAAGAAAATGTCACTGAGAGGTTGCTGGGATGAAGTCAGCTAATCACTGCAGAAATAAATACAGATGGGAAATACAAGGGAATCTGGAAAATAACTATGGCTATTTTTAGGTAATGGCAACCTTCCACTCCTTGAATGATGATACAATAACCTTCAAGTTGGGAACTTACAAGGATCTTGGACTGAGTTCCATGCAGCACATATAATCTCAAGAAAGGACAGTTTATAGAAATATGGATCTGAAATTTTTCTTTTGTCTTTTAGCATTACTTGCTGGAAAATGGTATCATGATTTCTTTCTCTTTTTAATTACATTTTTCTTGCCTCTTCCTTTAAAATAGTTGTAGTCTTTAGAAAGAAGACAACAATTAGAAATGCACTAATAGTGCAGTCTAATAGGGAAAAAACACATGAAGTCTAAAAGTTGCTTTTGTGTTCATGAATCCATTTATGCTACTGAAGGGTTTCTCAGTGTTCAAACAATACACATATTTAGTGAATTATTTAACTTTTACATATTTAAACAAGAAACATTCTACGCTCAAGGCAAAAAACAAAGATACATCTGAATTGTACAGTACTCAGGTTCAAATGATGAGCATCATTCAGAAAGAGAAAAAAAGGTCTGTTAGCACTCTTAGGCAAGAATGGATTAATTTTTATCTTAATCTGGTTTATAGAAAAGCATTTCCTCCTCTTTGATGTGGTATATGCTAAGTGAAAACATCATGCTCTACCCATCAGAATCATGCAAGTGGTCACTCTTTCTTTTGCACTGATGTTACAAAAGGAGATAGCCTGCGTGGCTGGAAGGTATCCATGATATTAAACAGTTCATGGGGCTGCGAAGTGCTGAGAGCAATCATGCAGAGCAACAGGCCACAGGAATGCAAATCATCCACAAAGCCAAAAGTGGAGCTAGCAGGTGGCCTCTCCTATTCATCTGATGTCAACACACTGTTCAGATCAAGCCCTTTTAACATCTGGGTAGGCCCACTATTGCTTTTAATTAAATATAATACAGCCATTCAATGTTCTCGCATCCATGAAAACCACGCAGTAAAAAGCATATCTTCTGCACACTGAGGGTCACTCTAGTTACATAAATAAATAGTACCATTTAACTTAGATTGTGAAGTAGTTTAAATTTCATATACTTTCCATATACTGCTCAGTTAGAGTCTCTTTGACATTTCAGTGACTGACCATATTTCCATGGAAAATGTTCCTGCTCCTTCAGAGGATTTAGAAGGGGAAAAAAAAAGCCTTGTAATTAACTTTTTCTACCTTTGAAACATTTCCACTGTAAAAGATTTTGAACAGAAACATTTGTTCTCAAAATTAGTTTACAGAGAGAATTTAACTGTGTTAACATATAAGCCATGGAAACTGTCATAATATCTAATTAAATTATTACTGACGTTCCAATCAGTAGCGAAAAAACATCTGTAACTGTAATTCTACTACAGAGAAAGTATAATTAAATCTATTCAGTAATGGGTAGCAAGCTATTGCAGAAATATACAGCAATGCTTTAGAAAGCTGGAATGCTTCAAATATCTTTTACAAGTATAATAAACCTTTTTTTCAAGTGGGAACATGAATATTCTTCTGAAGACCCTTTATTAGGATTTAATTTCAATGCATTTATGATTACATTAGTTCTTCTGTTTGAAACAGACTGGAAAAAATAACTGCCATCATTTGGAGCTCAGGATAGAGAAGCCTGTAAGTGTGTTTTCGTTCTATCTCTATGGAGAGCAAACGGTAACAGCATGCTTCATTTTGATTTCAGGAGATAAGCAAAATAAAGCACACAGTGGAGTGTTTTCTTGAACAGAAACATTTTCCAGAAGTGGAGCCAGAAATGTGTGACAAAGCTGAAATGCATTATTGTAAAAAATTAGGAAAATAGATGACTTGGGAGGAAAGTAATGGGATGTGAAGCATTTAATGTAAGGTCGCAAGGTCAACTGTTGGTAATGGCCTGAGAGTTTTCATGTGGGTGATGGCTGCTGGGTAACTCTGTGTAAAGAGAGATGGATGTCCAGCCCCTAATGGGCAGATGTGGTCACCCCAGAACTCCATCACAGTTGCCTTCTTCTCTTTCTCCAGTCAGAAAAGGCTGCATCCAACTGGAATCTCAGTCTGTGGTGCCCTTTCCCATCTGCACTGAGGTAGACTGATATTTGGAAAGAAACTTTGCCTAAATTGGTCTACTTTGGAATTATGCTCATAACATGGATATTTGCTCTCCCCCCTCTTAAGCTGAAACTATTACTGAAACAACAGTTTCTCAGGAAGAGACAACAAAACCAACAGCACATCAAAATTCTATCTCAGCCACTCTTTATGTCAGATGTTGAATTATAAGCAGTAAGGTTTTTGTACTTCCTTAGACATAAATTCCATAAATTCCATTTCATTAATTCAGATGCTCAATAGCATGTTTTACAAATAAACAATGTCTAGTTTTCATTTATTATTCTGATATAAATGCCCATATGTCTACTAACAACCCTACTATGCACAAGAAAATGGTACCTCAATGGCACTTCCAAGAGCGAACATCAGGTTTAAGCTGCATAATCTCTGCTGCTTTGCAGATGATGATATATCTAAGAGTCCTGTTAAATGCTTTCAGAATTTATGACTATATAACTTTTCCCAGTGTTAAGTTAGTCCAACTGTAAGCAAAAATATGTGGTATCAGTATGTTGCTGTCACTGTGCAAATAACAAGTTTATTGGCCTGCTGGAATAAAGGAGGTTTAGAGAGTGCTGCTCTTCCTGAGGCCATTGGCAAAACTTCCTTTGACTCAACTTGCCACAGAGGTGGGTGTGGGAGGAATGAGATTTTCTTTCTCTTTTATGGACGATGGAGTGGAGTTGGGTTCGGTGGGGTTGGGTTGGGTTGGGTTGGGTTGGGTTATGCTGGGGGTGGCTGCCTGCTCTGAAGAGAGGGGAAGAGGAGGGAAACTGCTGCCCAGGGCATTCACATTTCTGAAAAGCTTCAGGGCAGGAGGCATCACACTGAGTAGAGAGCTGCCTATTCAGCTGGTGGCTCTTGAAGAAGAAATATATAACAATAAAGCCAATTACTCCATTCTGATCACCTGGACTGCTATTAGGGAACCAGAGCCAACAGATTCACCAACCACATAGTTAAGGAGCAGCTGTGCAGTTCAGACACCTAGGATTGCAGTATTTTAATGTTGTATAAACAGAAAAAGGACGCCTAATTTTGATAATTGCATAAAATTTCTACGTTTTTCTATTCTGAAAACATCTGTTTCATACATTATTAAATATTTCTTTTTGGACATAAGGGAATTTAAATATATCCTTAATGAAAGATCTTATCAAATGTCTGTCTTTTTAACATTTTTTTACCCAGATATGTTTTCAATAGTTTGCAATCTCTTCAGCAAAGACAGAAACACCATCTGAAGTAATTAAAAGGAAATAAGTGTCTCTTTAACTATAGCTTTGCAAAATTTTGAAATCTCAGAAAGACAACAGAAAAAAAAAGGCTCCAGATTTGCCTTAATTTTGTAATCTAGTTTGGCATCTATATTTATTCAGAATGTTTGTTTTGTCTTGTAATTAACTGTAGGGGTTTTGAAAAGAGATCATTAGAATAATTTTCACAAGCCTTGAGAGTTAATTTTAAACCCAACTAAAACACTTCTACCAATCTATGCCTTAAAAGTCCTAAAGTTACATTAAAAATCTGGCATTTTGGAAACCCTGTTTAAAGTGCAGATATTCTGCCTCCCCTTTTAAGAAGGTTCAGCACTTTGCTTGGAAAGATTGGTCTGTCTTAGGTACTTCAATAAAATATGTAGGCTTTCAGATTCATTATTTTGAAGCTTCTTGTTTTATTTATTTTATTTTGAAGTAATTGTGTTTTGAAGGTGTTATCTCTGTTAAATTCTTTGTAAACTGCTATGCATCTGTCAAATCTATTTTGCAAATATGATATTCTTCAGAGGAGTTCCAAGGCACTCATACAGAATTCAGCTGGATTGAGTGCTGTAATGAAAATGCTGCCCAAGTGTATTTTATTCTACAGTAAGTACTTATTTCAGAATTCAGTTATACCTGCAGGAATATATTCTATGTCTGATTATCTGGGAATGCCAGAGATACACAATATTTTGGCAGAATGACTACAACTCTGCTAAGTTAATGACTTTGAAGAGGAAATTGGGTGAAAATATTACATACAGCCTGAATTTCTTCCTCTGGTTTACCAAACAATGGCACTTACTTGATACAAGTGAGAACAAGAAGGCTTGAGTCTTTGTACCTCCACAGAAGCTTTTCCACTACAGCTATATGGTTGGAAATGTAGCTGTTAGACCTTTTTAAATCACAGGTTAAGAAAAATAAGAAAAAGAATGTGATAGTCAGGGCTAGTACTTGGTAAGAGCGAGGCTAAGATCCTCACACAGTACAAACAAGAAAGAAGGGAAAAGAGAAAGAAATCTCTAGACAGAAGGATGGGTTACCTCAGTATTTCATTCTGAATAGGTTTTGAGAAGTAGCAATCTTAAACTTTTACTGTGTTTGATTAGCACTGAATAAGAAAAATAAATAACATTTCTGTTTGTATTTCTTGCCATTTACATCATTCACTCCTAAGCAGAATTCATTAATAGACTCTTCCCCTTTTAGCTGCAGTGAGTCTTTTTGTGATGTCTTGATTCATTGACATTCAAGAGCATTTCAATTTTACTGGTTCTTTGACTACCTGAAGACTTCATATTCAAAACAAATACAATTTTACCATCAGTTTGAAGTATATTTTGTTGTTTTATTTAGATGTTGGATTTATGAGCCATTTAGGTCAGTTCTATTTTTAGTTATCTTTTTTATTGTCTTTATTCTTACATTAAAATTTTGCAAAATAGCTTTTTATCAAAAATAACATTACTGTTAATGTTACATATATTGCTGCTGTGCACATAAAAAACAAAATATACAAAATCTAGCTGAGAATGTAATTCCTGTTAAATAGTATTATCATTTTATTTAGAATTTTGCACCTCTTAATCTTTAGCAGCTTTACTATTCATTACTTACTGACCCGTCCTTTTGTCTTTATTAAAAGCAAACTAACACATTCCTTTCTTATCTTTCTGGCATCTTGATACAGTGAAACATTTTAAACTTTTAAAAGTTTTACAATGTGTTATATGATAGTTCCCACATAGAATTGCCCATGTCTTATCTTTAAAAGAGCTTAGAAAACTCTGTATATTTAGCAGATATCCAAAATGAATTTACAGGCAAGCTCAGAATAGATCTCCTAAAGATTCCTTAGTCTTTGGTTTTCAATAGTACAGGGCAAGGATTTTAGGGGGAGTAGGTATTTACTTGATCAATGGTGTTAGAAGTAACAGATACACTTAGAAACACAGAACCTGGCTGATCTGAAATGCAGGCAGCAAGCTTCAAATTAATTGCAGACTGATTTTAATTCTTTGGACTGTTTGAATAAAGGAGGATGTCAGCAACAGGAAAGCTTGGAAAGTTTGTAGTCCTTAAAGAGCCAAGAGACACATATTAGGGAACCTTGTTCTCTGAAGGATTGTCGTTCAGATTTAGAGGGGTTTTTTGAAAGCAGTTGAAATAGAATGTAGAACATTTTATTCTATATATTGCAGTGAACAATTTCTGTCTTAAGATTCCTCCCAACACCTCCTTGCTCAAAGCAAGCAAATGGTTATGTCAGGCAGGTAGTTAAAGAAATCTTTCTAATATATTCAGGATACCAAAATATATAAATATAAGGGGGAAAAAGAAGTTCTGAAAGAAGTAAAAGTGAATACAGAGTTGTTCTCCAGTTGATCCTCTGCGTGCAACAACCTGTGCAATTCAAACTGCAGTACATTGTAATGTGTCCTTGGTGTGAGTGAGAGTCTCTTGCTTGGGCACATTCTGAGAAGAGCATGTTGATGTGGCTTAACTACATCTGATTTGCAGGTGCCAGTTTTAGGAAATGGAATTCATAACACTGAGTCCAGACTCTGCATTCCCTATAGAATAAATTGAGAAAGAGCCTCCTTGGGAAGGTGTGGATAACATCAGCCTACCTGAGTATGAGGGACACAGCCAAAGGAGAGTGCTCAGACTTCTGACCCTCACACATACTTCATCTGCTCTTTAATATGGATCCAGAACTGCTGTTCTAAAGCATTAAATTTGGGGGTTTATTCCAATGGTTGGCCTGTTCTTCAGATAAGAAGTGACAGTAGTACTACCACCATTCAATAGTGTTCTGATGCCTTTAGTATGCAGCCAAGGTCCCACGTTAACTTCAGGTGATTTGGATTCTTTTCTTCTTCAGAAAATGAAACCACTTAATGATTGTCCTGCTGAAGGTGCATCACTGAACTGCCAAGAACACAAATTGTGGAACCTAAAGGAATCATGTTTCTTAAAATACCGGTGGAGAGACACTGGAATATATTGTCTGGAGAAGTTGTAGATGTGCCATCCCTGGAAGTGCTCAAGACCAGGTTGGATGAGAACTTGAGCAACCTGGGAGATGTCCCTGCTCATGGCAGGAGGTTTAGAACTAGATTATTTTTAAGGCTCTCTCCAACCAAAACAATTCTGTGACTGTACAAGTGCTGTGTACATAAGATCAGGAACAGGTTTGCATTTTTTATCTATGTGCTTTCCATGAGTAGAAAGAATAAAGAGCATAATCTTTATAGCAAAGACTAAAACAGATTATGCTGATAGATTTGGCTAGAGAAATATTTTTTAAATCAGTGTTCTGATGCTAATTAGTTCTTCCATGAACTTGACAAATAAAACCATCGTGATTTTCACTTCATGAAGAGCTGTGTTATAACACAGATTACAGGAATCACTGAGTGCACCCCATTTAATTCTACTGGCATGACTAAAACCAGAAAATGTGAGCTCATGTCAAAGTTCTATTAATTTTCAGATTATTAATATATTTTGGCTTGTGACTGTCTATGCTAATTTTATGGATAGCAGTTTTGTTTAATTAAAGTTCTGTAAAGATTCGAATAAAAATGAGTAACTACATCAATTTGTAATACATTAAGATAAAAATATCTATAGTGTTCAGAAACAAGTCTGGCAATAAATTGTTATGCTTTGACTGAAGAATTCAGTGTTTGGCTTCAAGATCTTCTTACACTTCTCTCATCCAGACTTCTCCAAAGTCCTCAAAATATGCAGAATGATATATGGTGTTCTGTTTAATCACTGAGCATATGAATTGATGGGAGTATTTTAGATGGGAAAAGGGGCTCTGAAGTGTATTTTTATGGTCTACACGTCTTTACTCTTGTTTAAGCAAACACAGACCAGCCCAACATTGTATATTCTCTTAGTGAAAGAGTATTATAATCAAGCTGATATTCTTCTCATTTGTATAAGCATGGGCACTTTTTTCGTGTTTTGGAATCTTCTTGACTAACATAACCCATCTGTGACAGCTGCTGTTGATAAAAGCTTTTTAAAAGCTGCTCTACTTGAAAACATCATGTGCTGTTTTAGGGGTTCCTTTCTTCCTTTCACAACACTAAAAATTATTAGAAATGATTGATTGGCTTTTTAAAATGGTATTTCCAGTACCTAAGTGATGAGGTTCATTATCCATGGAAGGCAAATCTAGTAAGAAGGAACAATCTAATTGAGGATTTTTTCAGCAGTTGATTGGAAATTTATATTAGACAACTAACAGACAGTTAGTTGGAAAAAGAAAAAGGAAAGAAAGAAACCAGTTCAAGGAAATTTCGTAAAGCAGACACAGTAATAAAAGATTACATGTCAGGAAACAGAAAAATGCACATTGTGATTAAGACTTGTAAAAAAATCTGATTGTGTTTTATACCAACACAAACTATATAGTATTTTCTATATATAAGTTTTATTAACTCATAAATAAAATCATATACTTAAAATATATACTAAAAGGGTGGAAATACTTTTGTTCTGGAATTTCCTAAATTGTGAGTATCTGAATACACTATTAGATTACTATTCTTTTATGTATGAAGAAGATCTGGGTTTTTCATTTTAAAGGAAATCTAATAAATAAATAAATAAGATAAAAGAGAAACTTGATATAACAGCCCTTTGATGTCCCACTAAACCAGACAAAGTTTCTTCCACTTGAACAAATGAAGTAACTTGATACCACACTTGGATGGGTCTTCTTCTCTGTTGATTATCACTGGAAGGGATAGGTCACACTGTGAGCATTTGCTGATAGTGGTGTGATAGCAGGGGCAAGTGTTGGGCTCTGGATGGAGAAGAGTTGCCTTTGGGAAGTAGGGACTGCCTGCTGTGATGTGCCCTTTCTGGTCCTTCTGAGCCACCTTGATTTTGGCCTTTTCACCAATCAGTCTGAATATATGATTAGTGAATAAATACCCCTTTTTTTTTCTTCCACGAAGAGTCTTTGTCCTGGAGGGATTTGCATACCTTATGGGTCTGCTTTTCTGGTCAGAGAAGTGGCTGATTGGGCCACCTAATGCTGAGAAACATCAAAGGAATGGCTCCAATGCACAGGCAGATTTGGAAGAGTAGTGAATTCAGTACATCAGAGAGAAACAGTTCGATGCAGTAATTTTAGCATGTCACAAATAAAAGTTTTTTCATTAGGTGCACATATGTATTGAAAATACTTGGGGAACCCTAGACTGAGTGTTGTGTATGCAGCCAAGTTATCAGGTGTCAGATCTAGAGGGTGGTTCCTGGCCCTTTTAGATCACTGAATGTTGGTCCCAAGCATAATGTGGAGCTATCAAATGCATGATGCGTGTCCTAAGGACTTGTAGGATGGGTGTCAGCCACTTGAGTTCTGGCAGCAGTAGAATCTGGAGCCCTGTCAATCAAGGGAGGCTGAAGTGCAGCCTACAACCAGTTGATGTTCCTTCAGGTGGCTCCAGCAACAGCAAAGGAAGCTGCAGTTACAGGGCAGGTTGTAATTTCTGATGTGTTCACTTAAATCTCAGCCAGATTTGGACACATTATCAATGAAAAAGTATTCACCTAGATTAGGAGCTGCCAATATGGCAGCAGCTGAGCTGGCAAACACTCCTGCTACTGTGAAGGCATCGGTTCTCACCAGAGAACTGTGCTTTTTAATGTGGGAAAAGTACAGCTTGTAAAGCAAAGTATTGATGTCCTCAACTTTCAGGAAACTACTGAAGGGGCTTGCCTGATAACTTCAAATAAATACACACATGCCCCTTACAGACTTTTGAATCAGAGGTAGGCTGTTGACTTGAAATATGTCGGATCACATAGTTCAATTTCGGCAACTGGAAATTAGATTTTGTAGTGGAAAGTGCCAGGCAACTTTAAATAAACAGAGCTGCCAGCCCTGCTGGTAATAAAAATTGTACATACACAAATGCACACACATGCACTTCCTCAGAAACCTCATTTGTGCCCATGTGTCTGCTCCTGGATAGACTCAGCAGAGCTGGCCAGAGGCAGACGGGAAGAGAGTTACAAGAGCAAGAATAAACAGTCTGGAGTCAGCCAGAATATGAGGCTCCCACCTCTGCAGATGTTGCTCATAGGTTGTGGTTGTGCAGCATGTGTGAGTGACAAACTTGAGAGCTGTGAGTATTTAGAACATCTTCCAGGTCATCTGTGTGCAGACGTGAGCAAAGGGCGACAGCACAGGGTGGACATCAGTTGTGTTAATAATGTTAATAATGAGGGTGGCACCATTCCTTTCTCATCAGCACTAAATTGACCCCTCTATAACATTCCCTGATGGAACAAATAGCTGTCAAACAGGGCATGTCCTCATGAAGACAGGAATAAGGAGACACACAGAGTATCCCATTGCACCCCTTGACATCGTTCCCATTAGGCTAGCTGCCACCAAGAGTGGATAGAAATGTGAACTGTGCTTCTTGAAGGGTGGGTGGCCTATTTAATGCCTAGACTAGTGTGTGGTTATTAATGTACCCTCTCAAAACAGAGGAAAACCACTAAAGCTGCATGTTGAGGGAGTTTAGGGGAACTCCCATAGACTGACAGCTTCAGGGAATGCTCTCTCATAAACACAGGTCCCTAAGAAACAAACCAAATGGTAATATATTATGAAAATTAAACCCACATTATTAAAAGAAGGACTTTATGAAAGTACTTGGACTATTTTTCAGGTTTCTTGGCTCACACTTTCCTCCCTGCTGTTCCAGACTTTCCCACAAGCATTGTCACAGCTATAGGATTCGACAGCCCTTCATCTACTCTTGAGATTCTTACAACTTTTTTTCCCCCCATTAAAAATTGCACATAGAGCTCTTTACTAGTGCCAGTTTTGTTTTCTTTTAATTTAAAAAGTAGCTTATAATGGGAAAACTTCTTTCTTGAAATGAGAAGTAATAGTAAAAAAACACTAACATAGAGAAAATACTAAAAATATTCTTCTGTTTCTATTTTGCATACTTTTTTTCCCTGGCTTGCACTTACATTGCTTATTGCATTTCTCTTTTTACAGTGGTGGGCTCACCTTTCTCTCCATGATGGTTTTCTACCCCATTGCTGATAGCTATGAGGAGGGAAAAAAGGAAAAAAGAAAAATCAAATTTGAACAGTGGTGAGATCCCTGGCTCAGGAAACAATTGTTCTCAGTTTTGGGCAATGAGGGGTTAAGAAGTAGCTAAGTACTTGTTTGGGCTGTCAGAGGAATGTGTAGGTTCTATATATTGGAATCCATTTACTAGTGCTTTTACTATATCAAAGTTGCTCTGCAAATAGCTAAGGAAAAAGTAGTATTGGGATATAATTTTAAACTTCTTATAATTTATAAATAGTGTGAGAGACTGTTGTAATACTCTGGTACTTTGATAAATGGTCAAAAAGAGGAAAAATATTGTCATGTCTGTTGCAATTGGTACTGCATTTTAATATCAGAGGACAGAGTCAAAAAGAGGTATTTGCACATATTGTGCTCTAATTATAAAACAGGATGCCTCTTTTTTTCTTTTTTTATCTCATAGGATCATGACACAGTTAACTTTTTTGTCCCTTTGTAAAATAAACTATAGACAAGTAATGTTCCCTGGTCTCCTGAAGATATTTAGAACAGCAGCAAACATCTAAACAGTACTCAGGACATTGTTCTCATAAGAGTAACAGCTGTTGTCAGGTCATATCTTTCCAGAAAAGAGTGAAGACACTATATTCACAGAAATCATGTCCAAACATGAAGTGTAACTTATGAAGTATGACTAAAGGTGTTAACACTTTAACATAATTAAAAGTGCTAGAAGAGCATCTCAGCAGTAGTTTACAGTGGTAAGGAGATCATTTTTTTCCCTTGAAAAGTTTGGGTTCAGTCGCCTAAAACTGTGTGTAAATCCTGCTGAACTATACAATAGCTTCATTTAGTTTTCTTCAAGCCAAATTTTTCACAAAATATCTGGTGTGAAGAACCTTTCTCTGTTCTTTTTATCCAGTAGTTCAGGGGTTAAAGCACTAATCTAGGCAGTAGCTAAGGACTCTTCTGGATTAAAGGGTTTTAACCCTTAACTTTAAAGAAGGGCTTGAAAATTAGAAACCTTGTGGGAGCAAGTGAGTAGACTCAGCTTCTCCTGTTGAAGCATTGCTGTTTTATACACTAAATCAGGGACTGAAATCCAAGCAATGAAGAGTTGTGTGAGGAACTTAACTAGAACCAGAATTTATATTACTGAGTCAGGAACAAAAATCTGTCCTATACATTACTGGGTCTGGCTCCTTAGCCTCCCCTCTCTTGCAGACCAGTCACAAGAGCAATATTGATGCTGTCCTGCAGAAACAAAGCTCATTAGTTTGGACTTGGTCACTCATTCATGCTTGTTGTGATCATGCCTTACCTTCCAATTTGGAAACCACTGGTCTAAGGTTTACAGCATTCATCTGGAGGAGGATGACCAAAACTTAAATTTCCCTGGTGGTGGAAGACAGGATAAGCTGGAGGCTCAACCCTAGCTTGCTTTGAGGTATGTCTTACCCAGGAATATGAGAACATGCTTCTCACTTCTTAAACACTGGAAGTTTTCCTGTTGGCAATTTGTACCTTCCGTATTTTGGTTTCTGCCTAATACTTCTTGACCAGTTCTTAACTGACCAAGAAATCAAACATTTTTCTTCCTCTCTTTATTTCAGACCCTCTCACCAGGCACATTTCTTGAAATTTAACACTATTCATTCATTCTTCCCAGAAAAATCACATCTTCAAGACCTTAGATAATTCACTGTGCTTTCCTTTCTTATTTGAAATACCTATTTTTCCTGAAGTGTGAGGCACAAAACTGGGCACAGCAAGACTTGATCAGAATAGGATTATTTAATGAGCCCTTCAGTCTGTTAATCTCACATTAGAAAAGACCTTTCTTTATACTTCATAGACTCCTGAAAAGTTCTTGCTCTGTACATGAGTTGAGTCCATCTTATAGAGGCTTCAGAGCCTTCTGCCCACTCCTGCCACAGCTCCCAGCAAATTATGGGGGGTTAATGATTAATTAAACCCAGCTGGATTTTTCCTACATCTGAGAATTCATCCTGTCACAACAATCATGGAATTAAAACAAAATAAAACAGTCATTAAGAACCCGGGTTATCCTATGTAATGGTCACTGAAAAGTAAGCAGTCCTTAGACCAGTGACTAATCCAGCCAGTTTTTAGACCTTCCCCTACCCAAAACACCGCATCAAATTTCTGTATTAGCTCAACATAATGTATCCAGGAAATCATCACCCAAATATTTAGGGTGTGAGTAGCAGGCTGTGCAAATAATTGCTTTTCCTATCTGACCACAGAACCAGAATATACAATGCAATTCTTATTTCCTCTCTCACTAATCAACATAACATTAACTAATTGTTTCTGAGATGTTTTGGTTTAAACAGGAGTTCACAAAGAGTGGCAGTGAAAACCATGACACTGCATTCAACTGGAAGAGGCTTGAAACACTTCAAAAGAGAAGATAGAGGTCTTGAGTAGGACATCTTTTAAGAAAATATCCAAGCTACTATGTTGCATCTTATCTATGAGTGCACTGATAGTGGCAAGAGAGTTTGAATGGAACCTTAGATTTGCTGTGAACAAAACCACAGGATTTAAAGCATTTGGAAATTTCTCATTACCAAAATTCATCTTATTTTTCACTTAGCAGGAACAATAAAAAAACTGCACATCAAATTTGCAGCTTTTTTATAAATCACCTCAAATTCTATTTCAGAAAAGGAAACAAAGGGGTAAAGGTAATTGTTATGGGAATAAAAAAAATCATCCAGCTTCAGTAGTTAGATAGTGTAAGCAGAGTACACATCTGAGCCCCTATTCACAGCAAAGCACTGGGGAAAAAAGCCTGCAAATTTATCATGACAGTATAATAAAAATTTAGACAATATAAACCACTTTAAACTGCTATAAATAGTAACTTTTACTTAAACTCACATGCGGATGAATTTTTCTTAGAATGGAGGGCAAGAGATTAAAGATGTTCTGCCAAAAAAACAGGATTAAAAGATAGAGTTCAAATGTATATTTAGGGCTGGGAAAGATGAGGGATGGTAGTGATTATTTTAGAGCTCCACCAAACACCTTTGTCCAATTATCCAAATGCTTTCTTTTTCAGAACAGCTTGGAGGAGTCCAGAGTTGCTGGCTGTCCTATGGAGCAGATGTAAGTACTGTAGTTACTGGAGATTGTTAATCTTATTGTCTTTAAACTTGGTATTCTACAGAGTGAGAGAAAAATACTATCACTTATTCCAAAAAGTTGAGTGCAGGTACAAGGGCTGCATAAACAAAATGAGACTTTGCTTCATAAGAATTTTGAAAATGTATTCTTTTACTTTACATTTTTTCTTTCTCTCACCTACACCCAAGCTTGTGATTCCTATTTAAAAAAAATTTGGATTGTCTCCCTAAAGAGCCCATTTCCCTGATTGCTTCAATAGTCTCACTCTGATGTCTATTTTTCTTGAATTCCCTACAACCCTGGATGTGACAGTTTAAATGATCTAAAATATTTTGGTTGATGTGCAGGGATCTTCAGAATTATTATTTTAGCAAATACTTTTAATAAAGCTGATCATTTTCAAATCAAAAATATTAGATGGTATAAGAAGACTCCACCTGAAAGTTGCTGCTAACATCAGAAGGTTCTCATNAATAATAATAATAATAATAAATAATAATAGGTTTTCTCTCTCCTTTTCAGTATATGTGAGAAAAACTATCAGAATAAAATGTGGATAGGCCATGCTCTAACTTTCTTGTTGCTTATTTGTGTATTCAAGAATCCTCAGATAGTTCCAGAATCTTGTTGCATTTTAATTACATCAGCTTCAAAGTACAAAACCCACCCCAGGGGATTTCTCTTCAGCACTAGAATAATTAACACAGTGGTAGCTCTACCACTAGAGCAGTTATTATCAACATAATGAGTCAGCCCAGTGTTTGCTTTAACAAACAAAAGGTTTGGGCCAATACAAAATGATTAGCTAGGCCTTTTTATTTAACTCTTTTCACTTAGTTAAATCTTTAAATTAAAATCTTTTCAAATGCAGAAATAAGCTTTAGCTTTAAAAGTTCCAAAACAAAAAGATTTTCTGCTTTTGTCTCTATGCTCTGAATTCATTGACATTTGCTTCTGTTTTCAGTCCTCAGGAAACTCCTGTTCTGGATGAGTTTACAAGGTCAAAACGTTTCAGCAGATGTACTTAAACCCAGTGAGCAAGTCACCACTTTGTCTTCTTTTTGATAACCTAACAGATTGAGGGGTTTAGACGTTTTCTCCAGCTCCCAAATCATGTTGCCTCTCCAGTTTCTCAACGTCCTATGCAAAATGCAAACACCAGAGATGTCTATGAATTTTTTTAGTATCCATCTCATGGATGAACTTGGAAGTTAAAAATCTGCTCCCTAGAGTGTAAGGAGAACAGGATAGGAAAATAATATTGGGGAAAATTCAAAGTATCAAAAGCTACTGTAAACAGTAGAATTACTCCTCCTTTTCAGCTGAGGATGAGTATAGATGGTAGGAAGGTCATGGCTGTGCCTGTGGGCAGTGAAGCAAGTCTTCTGTGAACAAGCTCAGAGCATGCTGCACATCTCTTTGGAGGCAGTATGAAGACTTGTGTCTTTTAAACATCACCGCTGCAGCACTGATTTCAAAAAGGTGGTGCCTCAGTTTCAGGAGCAAACTGATACTGAATAAGGAAGAAGCAGTTTCTCCAAGGATGGTGATGGTGTGCATCTGGGGTCTCCCTGAGGAATGAAGGCAAAGACACAGAAATGTGAAACTGCACATTCCATGTGATCAAACATATCTACTTCAATCTCTACATCCCTGTGGATTTGATTCAACACAAAGCATGTGCTGCCTGGAGGGCTCAGTGTGTGCTTACTGGTATTTACGTAATGGAAATGAAGGAGATGGCCTGGAAATCAGCACAGTCTGAAGCTACTTGCAGAGGAAGGGGGAAGGGTTTAGTCTTCATGCACACACTCTTTTGACAAGCCTGCTGTTAGTCCCATCTCCTGTGGCTCCTTTGGAGAACAGCTGTGGCACAGGCGTAAGAGAAAAAGCAAAGTCTACCCCGAGGAACAGCCCAGCATTAACATCCCAAATTTTACATCCCTGTAGCCCCACTACATTGATCTTGCAGAAAAACACCTTCCTTCTGCACAGGCAAGTGGACAGGATTCCTACCACCCTTGTCAACCTTATCTTGATGATGATGATGACTATTACTGTTATTAGTGGTGGTGGTGGTAGTGGTTTTTTGCTAACTTCATTTCCACACCCCTTTCTTACTGTTTTGCAGCATCCTCTTCTGTTACAAATGTCCAGAACACCCCATTAAGTGCACTGGAAAAGTCAATCTTCCTGGTGTGCCCTGACAGATGAAAAAAAGGCTGTTAGAAGAATAAAAATGCAAATATAATTACAAATATATAGTTTCTTTATCATCATTCTTTTGTAGTCATATTGGAAATTGCACATTTGTTGAGTGGAGTCCTTTAAATTCTTGGATCATGATCCCGCTGCGGTGCCAACTGCCCGTGTCAAAGCCAGTTAAATCACCCTAATTCCTGGCACTCAGTTCCCTGCAGCAGACCAGAAATGTCCACCAGAACACTTCCATCGCAGGAGGGGTAAAACGTCTTGGGCAGGACTAAAAGGAGCAATTCAAAGAGCAGTGGCCGCTGGAGTGGAAACCTAACCCCGGTAAAGCCCATGAAGTACGGTGGGGCCAGGATTTCACCCCAGCCTCTTTTTTCCTGCTTTAAGTGTGTGATTTGGCAGGGGAAAAGTTCAATTGAAGGCACACAGTTAGGCTATACATACAACAAAGAGGCAGGGAGGGGGGAAAAAAGAGCAACACAAAGGATTACTTTAAAGTTAGACATCAGCTCCTTTAGCTTTACTTAATGAGGGAAAGCACATAGGTTTCAACAGGATAAAAGCAGACTTTATTTTGTAAAGAGATCTCAGGATGAAACAAAGGACTGTAATTGTACCTCCTATCTGCAAATCTGAGGTGGTGAAGGAGAAGAAAGTGGGTGGATGGTTAACAAGAATAGCTTGAAACCATGCTTTGTTAACAGAGTAAAATTAGCTTGCTGAGAACCTTTATTTTCCACATAACTTTTAGCAGGAGCATTATTTTACATATCTCTATGGTAGAGAGCCCATTGACAAATTTGCAACAAGTAACCACTGAACTTCAGCTAATTTTTCTCTGTTTTCTGTTTCATCTGCTTAATTAATGACAACACATCTGAGGTGGGTTTCTAGCACATCTATAGCTGAAAGTTTGTCAGCATTTCCATTCTGGGCACCAGGCTTTCACATTGGCTTAATTTCACCCTGTGAAATCAAATCTGGAAAAGGTTTAGAGGTAAAAGTATTGTTCTGTTTTCAAAAAAAGCGTCATTCATATATCTCTGTTTGAAATGTTGGATGAACCAACTAAAATTTAAACAGCAGAGGATTCGATTCACATGTCCTTTTTGTTTGCTGGTTTTTGAAAATATGAAAAGCCACAGATGGGTCAGACCAGATATTTGTCCAAATTTAGCATCTGCCTGCTTAGAGAAAAGTGATCCCTCTTCCCCCTCCTGCCATGCCCCCCAGCTACTGTCATTGCATTGTCTTACATGTTCATCATAGAAATTAGTTGAGATCTGTGATTTATCTTTTTTTTTCTTTTACAGTTGCATTTTAGCAGATGTATACTCTACTTGACATCATAAAACCTGCTTCTAAGTACAGTTGTATTATTGTCAATTCATTCTGCCACATCTACAAAACATCTGTGGTGGGGCGTGTGGGAACGTACTTCTACTCCTGAACATTTCTGTTTGCTTGGTGCTTAACACCAAGGAAGTGGTGAGACCTGTCAGTGTTGCCATCCAAAGCCAGAATTCACAATTCTGTTTCATAAATCTGGCAACTCCTCTCTTTTTCTTTTCTAACCTTTTCCTCAGTCTCACAAATGCAAGATGCAGGCTATCCCTGTCATCCATTTCAAAGCCTGGTTGGTTTTTGGCTGGAAGTCCCCTCTACAACTCCACTTTCAAATTCAGAAATAGAGATTTTCCACTCATTTTAAGGACTTTTCTACTTTGTGAAGTGAATTTCATTATGACTTATGTCATGGCAGGTGTTCATCTCCCCTCACCTTCTTAATGCAGGAAGCATATGGGGCATTACCCACAATAATAACCCCACTGAATGTGTCTACCAGGAACCATGGCTGGAAAGTCAACTGGCCAGTCTGGAGTTCCCTTTCATAAGGGAAATTCTGTGGGAGTTTTGGGGCCTGTATAATGATAGCCTTATTCTAGAATATTTTCCTATATGAACTTCATGTTGGGATATGGACTTGGGAAAACATTTTTTAAAGAAGGAAGTAAATGTTTCAGAATAGCAATTCAAGAACACATCAATTCAGATTTAATTTCAAATTGTCATGTTTTGGGGATTATAGATTCAGACTCTTGATCTTATCAGACTGTATTTTTCACACGTTTCATTCTTTTTTAAAGTGTTTTATTTCATTTAAATTTACTTAGCAGATCCCTCTTCGGAGGAGGAAATCCCAACATTATTAAATTCAAGGACTCAAAGAAAGAAAGGTAGAGAAATATGTTATTTGGAAAAATCTGTTGATTAATACTGAAGGGCTCTCAAACCAATTTAAAATTAAGATTAATCTGAATCCATATAATACATGGAAAATCATTCTAAAATTGAAACTTGAGAAACTGTATTTTAATCTTGAAAAGTTTTATTTCTTCTGCTACACCAAGGTGAATGTGTATCTGCACTCTGAATTATACACGACTCATCCTCCAAATAATTATTTTATCCATTAACTGTACAGTAATACTTTTCAAATATTTTGTATGAGCATTTTTTGTGCAATTCAAGAGTCACACTATAAAAATGCAATACAAACCATATAATATAGACAAATGTTAGGGGGTTTACAGTGCTTCATTATTTCTTGGAATATTTCCAGAGAATTTTTTTCCTTTCTAATTTCCCTTTCTAATTTAACACATCAGTCAGTCTTTCTTTTCTTCTTCTGTGGTTTTAGCCAAACTGTGCTGCCCAGTTCAGAGCGTGTGGTGTTGTTTATACTCTGCTCTCAGACTGGGAAAAGGCAGTTCATTTCCCTGCTAGTGGGAAACACAGGATCTCCACTGCTCAGTGCAAGTGCTATTCTAAAGCAAGTGTCTTGCTGGGCCAGACAATGCCCCTACACTACACAGGTTGAAGATTGACCCAAATGCATAGATTTCACAATGTTTTCCATACAATTTTATGGCACACTCTGTCTACTTATTCTCCTACTCTCCTTCTAGCCAAGAAATATTTGCCAAGCAATCACTGAGATAGCATGTGAAAACCAGACCATGAAAACTTGTTTTCTGTTTTCTCAAATACAAGAAAAGATGAAAGTATGAAAAGGACAGAAAATAAAGATGCATAAAAAGCAAATTATTAAATTTAAAATAGATATTGAGAGATACTCAAAGATATTTATTAGCACAACTGAGGATCTTGTGGTCAGAGACTGTGAGTTGGGGAAAATACGACTTCCTACTGGTACCATGCTCCTGTACGAGGGAATGCTGCACCACCAGACAACCCTCTGCAATGGGATTGAATTTACAGCAATAAACTTGAGCAGAGGTTTACTGATATAACACTGCCTAAAAATCTTTCTAGTGCTAAATCCTGTGTTTTCAATCATGTGTAAGTTTCCCCCCATTATGTGTGCTTGGGTATTGTAAGAAAGATTTAAGTTCTATGCTGGAGGAGGGTTTTTTTTTAAATCTTTGGAAAATTATCTTAAACCTCTGTGACACATACTGATCATTTGGAGACAAAACCCTTTAAAAATGAGAAGTTTAAGGACCTCTGTGTATGGGGAGGAAGAAGTTAAAAAAATGCAATATAGGACCTCTAACTGTGCTTCTGTATAATCCATGCTCTGCTTAAGGGTGCAAGTATTGCTCTGGAGCAGAGCTTGCTTCTTTTGCCTTTTTCCATTGCAAAGAGCTGCCAACAACAATACTACAGATAAAGACAGGAGAAGACTCCCAGTGCTATATTTGAGTGCAGTGAGTAGTTATAGCCACAAAGACTGAATGGTATCTTGATGCTAAAACAAGCTCTTTTCAGATTTCGAATTTCACTTCTACAAATGGTTTAGCTGTTGCTTCATTTTAAGAGTTCAGTAACACATATTTACAGGGAAAATGTGATACAAATTTGTTTAATCTACTTTAAACACAAAAAAGATAGAGATACAGTAAAGCATATAAAAGGAACAGTAGATTTCAGAAAGGAGCACGAATAGTACAATGTGACTATAAGGATTCCTCTTGACAGGCTCTGCTCTCACACAGATCAATACTTCTGTATGAATTGTCATTGCATTGCATTTTAAGTTAAGAGATTTTTATCCCCTGAATTTTTCTGGATCTAATTAATGCAATATGAAGCAGAATATAAGTTCACCACATGATTTCCACCTTTTTTAACATTTGATGGTCTTATTTCAGGCATGCAGAACAGACAAATCAGGTTATCATCAGGATCAAAGGTTTTGTGACAAGGAGAAACACACAGATTGTTCACAGAAGCTAGAAACTGAGATGGTTTGCTAGTTAAACACCACAGCATTAAAACTAGTGTTAGGACTCAAAAATGGCAGCATATGTACTTGATGGGAAGTGGTCACAGCACCAAGCATGTCAGAGTTCAGGGAGCATCTGGATGAGGCTCATAGTCATATGCTTTGTTTTAGGTAGTCCTGCAAGGAGTCAGGAGATGGGCTTGATGATCCTTACAGGTCCCTTCCAGCCTGAGAGACACCAGCTCACTTTTGGTACAAACTGCTGCAGAAGTGTTTGGTAAGACCCAAATTTTATCGTAAGCAGCTGTCAAATTATCACACAGTCAGTCACCTGACATGGTTGGTCCAACCACTGTTTCTAATCCAGTTACAAATACTGGTGAAATAAATATGCAATGTCAGAAGATGCTCCTGCAAGTCACAGAATCACAGAATGGGTAAGGTTGGAAGGGACCAAAATGAGTCCAACTTCCCTGCTCAAGAAGGGCCACCCTAGGGCACATTGCAGGGAATTGCATCCAGATGGTTCTTGAGTATCTCCAGGGAGGGAGGCTCTGCAACTTCTCTGGTCAATCTGTTCTGAGATGTGATCACTTGTGGTCACTTCCTCAGATTCAGGTGGAATTTTCTGTGGATTAATTTCTGCCTGTTCCCTCTTGTCCTTTTGCTTGGCACCACCAAGACGAGCCTGGAAACACCCTCTTGATACCCTTTCTTCAGAGACATTGATGAGGTTCCACCTCAGATGTCTCTTCTTGAGGTGAACAGCCCCAGCTCCCTGAGGCTTTTGGTCCAGTGCCTTAATCATCTTCATAGCCCCCACTGGATGCACTCCAGGAGCTCCATGCCTCTCTGCTACTGAGGATCCCAGAACTGGACACAGCACTCCAGATGTGGCCTCACCAGGGCTGGGCAGACGGGCAGGATCAGCTCCCTCGACCTGCTGGCAATGCTCCTCCTGATAGAGCACACTGGCTTTTGTAGCAACCATGGCACAGGGGCTCATGGACAGCTTGTTGTCCAATAACTGGGCAGCAGCTGGATCCCCAGCTTATTTCCTGAGATGTGCCATGTTTTATGCCCCCTAGCATCCCCATCTGGATATTTGGCCTTTACTAGTCTAATTCCTGAGGGTTAGAAATATACTGGTAGACATCCAACCTCCCTCAGATTCAGTCTCAATGAACTCTTGCAGCAATGAGTTTCACCAGCTAACCATGAATGAAAGAAGAAACATTTCCATATGTCACTTTTCTTTCCAATTGCTGGCAGGAAATCACTCTGTTTTTCCTTCTTTATTTCAGCCAGTTGATCTTTCTGCTGAGCAAGGTGATCCACCCAGACCTAGCAGCTGTGGCTTGCTGTGATTCACATGGAGAGGAATGTGGTGATACATGGGATTTTGCACCCAGGCAGAAGCAGATCCATAGGTTTGGAGATCTACAACATGCACTATGGCTTTCTTTGCAAGTCAAATTCTGTAGTAACTTGTAAAACTAGTTTGCAGTTTGGAAGTGGATGAGTTAAGTGTCACTGAGGTATTTTTTTAAGTGTCACAGGTATTTTTAAGGTGATCAGTATTCTTTGGATGAACTTTGCCTGAAGACTAATGACTGTAAACATTCCTGCATAATAAAAGGCCTCATTAGCAGATCATCAGTGATTGTCTTGGAAAGAAAAAAAATGTAAAATCTGCATGGCTTGAAGGAAATGGTGTTTTTCTTTTGTTTTTATTTTTTAAAAATGTTTCTGGTACACTGAATGTGATGATGCTTTGGTTGCTTTTTCAGTTTATAATAGTATGTGTTTACCATGCTTTTCCCAGTGACATTATGAAACAACTGTTTTTGTGATACTAGGAAGTTATGAGGTTTGCAAGGCAAAATTTGGACGTTTATAATGACACCGTCTGTCTTATTTTTTTTAAGATCAAATTGTCCTCTAAGGAGTTTATTCACATTCTACATATTTGTTGAAAGTTGCTGTGAAATCTGGCTTAGTCGGTAGCATCACCTGCTTCAGTTGCATCTCTGGCCAACTAATGTTATTAGTCTTTATTAAGTGACTAACAATGTTATATTAACTTTTCTGAATTTCTGCCATAAGATATGTAATGTAGGTAAAATCACAGAAAATGGATTCACCGTGGAAGGCACAACATACATGGCAAATGTTCACCCCAGACTTGAGAGGTTAATTATGCATACATTTATGCCACATGCTTTTGTGTATAAAGTGTCCATCGTGTCATCTCTTGAAAGCTGAAGGGCAGCAAACTTCTTCCAAAATATTTTTGAAGGTTTTGCCCTTTTGTCGTTATGGAATGTTTGAAGGAGACAAGTGTGGAGTCTCTTTTTTTATTTCTTCCAAGGAATAGTGGTACAAAACAATTTTTCTTCAGTCTTAATCAGGGAAATTTTAAAAATAGTGGTAACAGAGTAATAAGTGCAAAATCGAATAAATACATGAAAAAGACATGCATTAGAACATTCTGAAGACGAAAAAGAAATGTATTTTAAAAGAACAGGAAGTTTCAGACAATACAAGACTTATTAATGGGTTTTTACAAATTAATTGTTGGCAATTATGTACACAAAACTTTTTCCGTATCTACTAATAAATGGAGTATAACCTATTCCCAAATTTTATTACATTTATAGTAGTTTTGGTGTTGTACCACAACTACTGTCAGCAAAGGCAGAAAGCACACACAGCAGTTTCACTCCCAGAGATACCACAGCAGCTACTCCACCTGATGTGCCCTAGCTTTGCTCAACAGGAAGGATCTTGGCATGCCCACAAACTCTGCTGTCGATTTCCTGAGCTGCTTTCCCAGCACTTTGACTCTGTGGAGCACTGGCACCCTTGGAGTCTTTCAATATGGAAGCTCTTCCTCACCAGGGTCAATAAGGAAGCTACAGCTTCAGCAGCTGAAGTTTGCAGCATGTCAGCTTTAAATTGTCTCAGTCCTGTAGTGACTGCTGATCTCCTCACCTTGAGCCTTACTGGGCCTGCTGGTTTCTGCTTGGTGTTCTTGAGAAAACCCCAGGGGTAGAGTCTCCTCTTCAAGCCATACTGTTGGTGACTTTCTGTTGCAGACCCAGTGATCCACCCCATCTTAATGGTTTAAATGCACAGAAATGCTACATTTATCCACATTCTTGAGATGCTAAAATATCTGTTATATTTAGCCTTTATATGTTAAACCAAGAGTAACCCCTAGGAATACTTGGTTGCCTGTCTTTCATTGGTTAGAGCTGATTTTCCCTCAATGAATTCAAAGTTCATTTGCTATTTTAAAGGAACCCAGTAAGCTTTTATTCTGTGGGAGGGCAGTACAGTGGGGAAACAGTGAGGTTTGGCTTGCAGCCAGGATTAGCTGGAGAATTTCTGGATTTTGGCTGCACTTGCTGTAATAGCAGATTAGTCTGTGCTGGGAGATTTATCAGGGCCTGCACAAAATTAGAAAACCAAATCTGCTCATGGTGAAAACTTCTCTAGCAGGTCAAAG
This sequence comes from Notiomystis cincta, assembly GCA_013398075.1. Lineage (NCBI taxonomy): Eukaryota > Metazoa > Chordata > Aves > Passeriformes > Notiomystidae > Notiomystis > Notiomystis cincta. The sequence continues at coordinate 59,866 of VZRX01022216.1, read as the reverse complement.
CCCATGTAGGTATTCTCTGTGCAATCCACCACTACCTGTCTCCCTCAGACATCTGATGGCTGCATCACAGCACAGCCCTCTGAGAAGTCATTGGTTTTGATCTCTTGGATGAACTTTCTTGAGCATATTGAAATAAAACAAAGACAGAGAAAGAACAGAAAAAGTCTAGAACTTGATTCTCTTCATTGTTTCTCCATAGCCTAGCAATTATTCAAGAGATAAATGACTGAATTTTACATGGCAACACACGTTTCCATTAATATTTGTGAATGAGCTACAATTACAAAACTGCTTTGTTGTCTCTGATTTTTTTGCCAAATCTTTTCCAGGTGGGCTATTTTTGTCATGGGAATTGGCCATAAACATTTTATGCTTAAGCATAAATGTAAGATAATTTATTCTGGATTTTTATCAGTATATCTCACTTTAGCTCATGGCATTTTCCTTATTTAAAACAGTACAAATCTCAGCAGCATCTGACTTAGTAAAGAGAACTATGGGGGTTCTATGGGTACTGAAAGTCATGCCTTTTTTACCAAGAAAGCTGTATGCCTTTGTCAATACTATTGAAAAATGTTTTGTGTCACAATAGTGCATAAATGGTGATTTAATCTTGGTCTGCTGTAAGGGATTTCAATCATCATTTCTGTAGCTTTTTATCCACTCTTCTCACACAATTTGTATATTTGTGTTTTATACTGAGTAACTTTTAAGAGTAAAGGTATTTGCATATATAAGTCAAATTTATAAATGAGAAACATGAGAAAGCTATTCCATGGAAACAGCATCAGGAAATTGTGGAGAAATAAATGTTATATCTCATCTCTGACTATGAGGTCATACTACACCCAGTTATGAAAAGTCATTTATATTTATAAGGTCCTACCTCTGTGGGTTTGAAGGAGGGGGAGGGAATTCTCAGTTTGCACACTGCAAATCACAAAACCAAGGGGATTCACTCTTATGGGAAGAAATTTGTGAGTTATATCAGTCTAAAATTGGATGCTGCTCCTAAAACCAGGGTTTCATTATTAAAATACATAAATAAATAAATACATAAACAGAAAACTGAACATGGACAAGAGGGACAAGTTACTTGCACTGTAGCAAGAAATCCTCAGATCAAGCAGCCTCTTTTCAAAGTGTGATTGTGGAATGTAGCAGCTACTCAAGATTCTGCTAACGGTGGAAGATTCATGACCGGTAGATTAATTTGCTTTTCACCAATTATAATTTATCTTACATCAGACTGTTTACAACTCCTCTGCCATCTACATGCATTAGCACCAGGTTAACGTGCAAACCATGCACTAAATTATGTCCTGGATAAACCTCTCCTGCTAAATACCACTGTCCTTGTCCCCACTTCCCGAGAATAACCTTTGATCTTCCCATCAACAAAAAAAAAATAATTACTATCTTTGCCCAACCCCGGACAAGTAATTTCACTCCTAAATAACTGCACAGCTGGAGACAGATGTGTTCTTCTCTCTGGGCAGATCCTACAGGGTCTTCCACAAGGCTTTATATCATACTTGTCATTCGTTTATCAGGATCCAAATGTTGTACACTGAAAATGTGTGTAAAACATTCTCAGAATTTCAAACAATAACAAATCAGAATGGGGGAGGGGGAGAAAAGGCTGCAGGAAAAAATAGAAGCCTCCCAGCTGTGCAAACTTAAGTAGCTGGATTAGCAGAAAATGCACTCCAAAAGTTACATTTTTGCCATCTTCAGCAAAAGCTGAATCAAGGAATGCATTATCAAATTTTAAATTCAGTGCCAGACTAAAGAAAATATGTTTTCAAATCTTCCTTTAGCATGCACAACGACATCCAGACTGTAGTATTGTGTTCAGAGAAGTCTTGGAACTCTTTTTTTTCCCCAATAACCTGGTATTTTCTGATGAAGACAAAGAACTCCCTATATCTTCATTTCTTCAGTTAAAGAATATTTTTCCTTGAAGCATATGCATTAATGTTTGATTCTGGTTTTCCCTTCTATCTTCATTTCTCTTTTACACACTCTGAATTTTTGTTCCTTAAGCACATAAAAGATTGTATCATTTTTGCTACATTTGGAAAAAGAGAACTAAATAAGGAATATCATATAGGGAAGTTATGTATTTCAAATAATTTTTGATGATACAATAAAAGGAAGAATTTAAAGGAGAAAAAAATAGGAAATATAGATTAAAGAAATATTTTAAACATTAAGTTGTGAAATTCAATATTACAATCAATATGAATATTACAATCAATTATATGGCAAGTGATAAAGAATTTATTAAAGATTAGTGAACATAGTTGTATATCCTAAGAGGAATATAAAAAACTTCTAAGCCAATTTAATGAGCCAACTGATATTAAACAAAATTTTAAACAATGTTCTGAGATCAAATGTCACATGAATTTGATCCAATATGATATGTGCAACTCAAAATGAAAAAGAAACATGAAGTTAAGCAGTCTGGATAATGAATTTTTTTTTTTTTTTTAATTCAGAAATCAATGGTACTCAATCAGAAAATGTCAGTCATGTCTAAATGAGGGAAGAATTGCCCAAAGTCATGGGGTTTTTTTCCCTCTTCTTTATAACTGTTTACTTTGTCTTCAGTCTTCTTCCCTGGTCTCTGCAGGAAGCACAGACAGTCCTGGATTGCTGCTCCTCTGTTCATCATAGCCTTTTCCACCTGACAGTGGCACCTCTCCCAGCTCTCTTAGACCATTAGAGTGAAATCAGGTGGGAAAACAATCTGGAGGGAAAAAAGTGAAACAGCCTGTTAGCAAATGAGCATGTTCAAATGGATACTCTTTCTATACTCTGCTATTTGAGAAGTCTGGACAGATCAATCTTCTCTGCCTGAAACAAAGGTCTCATCCTTGCTGAATGTTCTTTTTCATCCTGGAAGTGGGTCTGTTGCCCACTGTAGATCCATACTGATGAGTAAAGTCACTGAGGGCTCACCCTGTGGCTCAAAGGACAAGTGGTTTGTCAGGGTGGTGTCCATGGAGCCGAGTCTGCTGTGCACTCATCTCCTCTCTTGGCCTCCAGCACACACAACCTCTGAACTGAGCCTATGAGACAGTGCCAAAACTGTGTCCAGAGGAAAACCTGCAATTATTAACCAGCAGTTTGGAGATGGACGACAGAGGAACACAGAAACAAGATGATCCCATGCCCCATCCCTGTTAAGCTAGAGCAGACATAGTTACAGTGACTAAAATGGCCATTCTGCTTCATGAGATATACTTCAAGTGTATAGATGAGGCAAATGGACACAGCATTTTCAGATCTAATGTTCAGAGTCTTAGAATTTTTTAGTTATAGACAATTCTCAAAACACCACAGTTGCAAGGAAAACACAATTTTAACTGCCCATTATAGAACAGAACTAGAGCTAATAATGCAAGACAAGAAGAAAAAGCTCCTGTACTTTTAAGCTGATTGCTGAAATACACTCAAGGAAGCAATTCCTTTATTTTCTGCAGTGAAATCTCCTAAAATAGTGAGCTGAGTCTGATGAAAATTAGATCAGCTACTATGTGAGGGTCTCACATTACATTTGCCAGGGAAATGCAATAAGCTTTCTGGGTCTACATCTCTTTAACGTGTCTGTGAATGGGAGGCTTCACAGTGACCACAGGGTTCAGAGTCCAGATTACATATCTTGAAGCAAGCAGGGAGTATCACATTCTGTACAAAACATTTTTCAGCTAATATGGCAGGCAATGATACTTTCAAAAGTTTCTAAGGGATTTAAAGGTGTAAGTTCCCTTTCCAGCCAGGACCCTGGTCTCTATATAGAGTACAGTCACCAAAAAGCTAAGCACCATAACCCCAAGGGTTTGCAGATCTCACTATCCCCAAGAACAATCAAGCAAGACTGAAGGTGCTGTCTCTGAACAGAAACTGAGTGGAGAACTGACTAAGCTGATGAGCAGATACTGCTAAAGTAATTTTTGAAGCTTTGCCAGAAAAGAAGGCCCTGTGTAACTGGATTTCATGCCATGAATTCCTTTGTGAACTAATAGTTTTGCAGTCTTAGGCAAAAAAAAAGTGTGGTATTGGTGTTAAAAAGTAGTCATGCCAGTATTCCCTTTTACCCAAAAAGCTGAGTGCTAGAGAGAAAGATGCAGTAATGTGGGGTTCAGAGCAGCTTGAGGAGATTACAGCCCACATATCCCACGTGAGTTCTTCAGCCATGAAGGTAATGATCCTCATAATCATAAACATATTTTCGCTCCTACACAAACATTTAAGTATGCTACTGAAAGAAGAAAAATTCTGTCAGACAATACAAAGACCATTTTATCCCCAAATATCCTTCAGAAGAGAAAAGTCAGCTTGTAGTATGGAGTTAAGGCCCATATGGCTGAGAATGGCAAGTTGTGTGGCACATACCTGGGAAAGCAGAGAGGGCATGGAGGAGCTGCAGGAACAGTCCATGGGTGGAAGGTGACACTGGCTGCCCAGATTGCCACAGGCTGGAGCAAGCTGGGCTGGATGCTCAGCTAGGTTCCAGGAAGGTCTGGCAGTGTTTGCCTCAGTTCTTGAGTCAACTGCTACCACAGAGAAAATGTGGGATGCACAGTGGCCCATGTGATAGGGTCAGGTGATTTGGCCTCCAAATGAGAGCCCAACCTAAATTGTTCATGGCAAGTAAAGCAGATGGAAAAATTAATGTGCAAATCTTCTATGGTTTCAGTGACAGGAAACAACCTTCACAACCATTGGGATGAAGAAAATATCTTCATTCCTGCTTTTTCCAGCATTTGCTGATGGTGGGTTTCCACAGCAGGCTGAGCCAGAGGGTTCTGCCCACCCTTTCTACTACACTCACCTGAGCTTTTGGCTGGTGTTATGTTGATCCTGGTCAGCATGATGAGGGAAAAAACACCTTTTTTCACATCCAACCTTTTCTGTGGGATTTGCATGCTGAAATGATTCAGCACAGAGAAGGCCAAACAAGCTCTGAAAGGGAGAGGTTAGGACCCTGGCAAAGGGTGGGACCTTGGAAAAGCTCAGGAAGGTTATGTGTGCACACCAGCCCATTGGGCCAGCAAGGAAACAATAGGGAGTGCCTGCTGCGAACATCAAGCATCAGGCTACTAAGCAGGTGTAGCCTGTACTAAAACTCTCAAGGGGAGGTATTTAAGCATTTTATGTAACATTACCAGAAGTTATTGACTTCAGACAACTTAATGATTCAGTGATGCACATATTAATGTTTATCTGAATTTATGTTTGGATGATGGTTTTTGCAGCATTTAAATAACATTTGGTTTCCTATATCAGTCTGAGGTTTCTAACTCATGAAATCAAAAGTACTTTTGAAAATGTTGTGGAAATCCTTAATTACCCTGGGTATCTTTGAGAATTTTATCCATTCTAGTTCCAGGCCCTTCAAGGCTAATTGTAAAGGCTGTAATAATTTCTGTTTTGTACTAGAGACTCCTGATGCCAAGTGCCATATATTACTAAGCACTATAATATCTAGTACTCAGCTAGAGCCTTTTTGAAAGACAAATTGTAATTGAGTGTCATAAATTCTGAGAACTGTAGTGCTAGAATAGGCTGAAGAATACATGTCTATGAATAATTTTTTAATTATATAACTTACAGTGTTTACTTGATTAACTTCGGCTCAGACAATCTTTTTTCCCAGTTCTTAAGACATTATAAAAAACCCAATCCATAATTCTCCATAAGGCACTTTTATCCCAACCTTGATTAGATTTCTCTCACTTTCTGAGTGAGGCTCCAAGGAGCATCCAGCAAAGCCAACAGTCTGCCATTCTCATACTTTTACTTATTCTTCAGACCTTTGTGAAGAAGTCTGAAATGCAAGTATAGTTGTAGCCAAAAGGACAATAGAGGATCATATCTTTATGCATTTTCATGCATTCCATTTTTTAATTAATAATATCTTTCTGTGGATGTCTGATCTCTGAGAAGTGAGGAAAAAAATCTAAATATCAGATACAAAAAAACCAAGAGGAAGGATAAATTCTCAAACTCTATTTCAACAGAATTAAACCAGAAAATTTCATGGGAACCACGAGGAAAAAGAGTTTATACTGGCATTCTAATCAGATTTCCATCACATATTAAAATCCTTAACTTACAACATATGTAGTTTTTCATAAAACAACAAGAGTAAGATTGGAAATAATCGAAATAAAAGACTTTTCCATTGTCAGTACAACTCATGGGATTAAAATCTGGGCTTTTTGCATCTTTCCATTACTTGTCATTGAGATAAATGCTTGCTGTTGGATAAATTCTGAATGCAGGTTTCCTTTCTGTGCACACAGCATTGTATGAACGTGGGAAAGCTTCATTTTTCTGTGCTGCAATGAGATGACAGTGTCAAAACTCTAGGTGATACCAGCCAAACACAGTAACACTGCTCCAAAATGCACCAACTGCAGATCTAGCCCAAGGCCAAAGCTCAGAGTCTTATGCATGACATCTCAAAAAGTAATAAGGAAAGCAATATACAGTAGTAACAAAATACAAGCCCAAGCAATTCTGTTTTCATGCAAAGACATCGATGCCTTTTGACAATGTCAATTTGAGCTGATACAGGTGGACTGACACCAGTGCTCAACAATCCCAAAAAAACAGCAAAACTTGTCCAAAGGAGGACAGGGGAGCCCCAGAGCTTGTGTTACATGTGCAGTCCTTCAGGGAGAAGCCTTGCTCTACTCTTGAACACACTGTGCTGCATACACTGTCTAGAGAAGCCACAAATCAGCCAAGTGCAGATCCATCACCCTGAGACATGGCTTTTTCCATGTGATTTTTACACATCTTCCAGGGAATTCAGAAAGATGAAAGCAAAATTTAGAGCTTGGTACTATCACACTGTGTCATGATCTACCCAGCAGTGTGCTGAGTCCATAAACCAATTTGTTTTGTTCAATGATTCTTTGATTTTTTAAAATAGATGGAGCAAAAAAGGCTAATAACCTTTCCAAAGACCAGCCTGTATCCCAACAACAGATATTTTCTTTATTTATACATGCAAATAAAGCACAGGAGAAATAAACATCACATGGAAAGACACACAGATACACAAATGCTGAGAACATATGTTAAAAAATAGACATCTAAACCCATTTTTCATTGATAGTATGTGAAGAGGAGAAGTGCTCAGATATCAAAGGGATGTGCATGGTAGAGTCACCAATATATTTAATATTATTTCAATACACATTACAGTTCACCAGTGTAAACAGAGTTAGAGCCAAGAAAGTTAAGAAGAAAATTAAGAGAAATAGGATTTTTGGGGCATCTATATTCTTCACTAAGGGCTTTTGGTCCCTTGGGGTGTTCCAATACTACTTTTTATTTGGCAGAGGATGAAACAAATATGTATAGCTAGAAACCAACATAAGAGCTAAATCCATCTGGCGGTATCATCTCACTAATATTTTAATTGTAGAGACTGTCTGTCTTGCTCCAAGCTATTTTAAGATAGTTCTCTTTCTCTTGACCTTCTAGGTGAAGTCTGCAGTTACATCTACCTTCCTTTTTGTTCTGAAAATAAGTGGAGAAATGGTAGGAGTGAGGATTCTGATGCAGCAACTTTACTATGACTTTGGAGCAGGGCTTCTGAAGTGAACAATTGTAGGTGGCCCTGAGTGTGCAAAAGTCCCAGACTCCTCTGTTTTTAGTGACACTCAACATCCCAATGGAGCTGTACTGTAAAGAATATTACTATAACCAACAACATATATTTCTGTTTGGTTTATTCACTTTTAGGGCATGAGGGGAATAAAGATCAACACAAGTAAAATGCCTATTTAGGCATTTATTTCAGTTCTCTCTGCCCTGCACCTTGCACTAACATGAAAACATCTGCAAAGACTGCTACAGTGCAATGAATCATCCCAATAAGTTACTAATTAGAGAAAATTCCTCTCAGATTCAGTGAGTCATCAGCTCTGCACATTATGTTTTTCAGACTTTTTTACAATATGTGGAAAATTCTGAGAACATGAACAGTAACGTTTCATAGACTGGAGAAAGTCATTTGAAGGAAACAAACAAACAAATAAACAACCAACCAACAACAACAACAACAAAGCCTGAGCAAATAACTTTCTTTTTCAATGACTAAAGGAGGTCTTTAGGATGAAAAAAAAAATTAGTACCTTGAATTGAAATGGGCAAAATGGAAAGAAGATACAATTTTTTCATGAAGGAATATTCTTTCAATTAAGAAATATATCAGATGGCATGTGTTTACATACTTCCATTTGTATATGCAAATAACAAATATGCACAAACAGGACTATCTGTTATCTGAGCCCTCATTTATATTAAGGTATTTATCCTCTTACTTCTCCTTTGATACTGGTAAATGTTGTTATTATTGTATTACAAATGAGAACTGAAAGAGGCAAACAGATCTGTGAAAATTTTGGTTTATCACAAAAAGAAGTGTATGGCAGATAAGAATTCAGAAACAAACCAACAGTGTCTCATACCACAAGTAGCACTATTTTTGCTCTGCTTAATGGATCTGAATGTCAAAATGTCTCACAAAGCCTAATTAATTTTATTTGTCCTTTATTAATGCATGACAAATTCATGCAGATATGGAATACTTGTTTTCCAAAGTTTCATTGTGAATCAATGAGAGAAGCAAGGAAGCAACCCAGAACTTTTAATCTCATCTCATTTTCTTGCACCAAGGAAATGTCTGACTCTGGTTTTATGCCCTTTAAATTCTATCTGAAGTTTTAATAATTTATATGAAATGAACTGGATAAGTGACTTCAAATATTAGTCTCTAGCCTTTCCAAAATTAATTGACTAAATTGCTTTGATAGTCAGCTGACAGTCACTCCTGTCTTTACTGTTCAGGTAGAAATGAGAGGAAAAGACCCACATGTATTAAAACATAGCCAAGCATTAAAGTCATTCTGATATGAAAATGATACAATTTCCTCTTGGAAAATCTGTCGAACAATTTCTAGTAATTTGAAGATCTACATCTTTGTGCATAAGCAAAGGTTAAATAAGGTTAAAACTTTACTAGCTGGGCTGTATTTATACTGTAGCAGACTCTTCAAAATATCTAACATATAGTCTTGACCTTGGAAGAGACTGAGAATGCAAGTGCTGTCAGTGGTTCTTGTACAAAACTGAGTCAGCATCAAAAGTGTCAGCAGAACATTTTCTGGTTTAATTTAATTCTCTCAACATTTTCATTGGAAATGTGTGTACATTTCAGCACTGGGCTGCCAAAGCTGAGGAATTCTCATCTCTGCACAGATGATTGCACTGCATGGTTAACCACTTCACTGCATCTCTGGAGCACTGCATAAAGCAGGGGAGCAGCCACCTTTTCACACAAGAAGGACCCTCAGAGTTGCAATGAACCAAAGAAAAAAGTACTCAGAAGTACTCCTGACAGGCTGTTAGTCAGAAGATGGTGCTGTTCTAACAGGACTTCTAAGGCAGCTGAGTCTCTACGAAGGGAAAAGGCGAGAGAAAGTAAACCCCAAGCGTAAATGAAAAGCTGATTTCAATGCGAGCTGATGCTCTGCATCTCACTGAGGACACCTCACAGAAATGTACTCACCAGGACACCCTTTAATTCTACACCTTGGCTTGCTTTTGTCAAGGGGGAAATGCACAGGAAAATACACTTTAAATTGACATTCACAAACTTTTGCACACTCGTTTGGATCTTAGCTCATTTCAGCGACCCGCAAATGATCAACAACATTTTTATGTATTTCTACATCACATGGTGTGTTTCCATGTCAATATATGGGTTCTGGCTGAGTTGCTGCTGGTATTGCAAACAACCTGGAAATAGGCAGTAATACAATTTCATGGCCTCTGGAGCATTATTAGCTCAAATACCTTCACAGAACCACTGTTATGTGTCAAATAGAAATAGCTTTGGAAACACTTTTGTCTTTATAAGGGGAAAAAATGGAGGTTACCCAGTTCTTCATAAACATATTATTACATTTTCTGCAATCTTTTTGCATTGTGACTGTGAAGGAAAAAAAGCTGATGTTGGTGGGAAAATGAAGAAACAAACATATAATTACTAAAGCATCTGCTTTCAAGTAAATGAGCATGGTAATTACCTGCACAACAAATGGGAGATTAGAAATGCATGAAATTAGAGCAGTCCACAGGAAAGCTAATTGTTATAATTGATATGATGAGTGATATGGATTCTGTAGTCTTTGGGCAATCATGAACACTAGATTTTAGAGAAAAAGGGAGAGCCACTAAGTAGAAAAGAGCACAGATGTGTTTTACTGTCTGACAGAGATCTCTTCATCACTAGAAAAGCCACAGTGCTGTTCTTACTATCTAGAATACAATGAATGTACCTTTACCTAAAGAAAACCAAACTGGGGACAGGTGTTCTCATCATGACCCAAATGGGTTAATAGAAAAGGTCACCATTCCTGGCTGTCCTCCAGCACCATTCTGAAGAACACTGCTGTAGTGAGTAAATTTCTAGTGGAACATTAAAAAACCCTGCAAAAACTGCAAAAAGGCACTTGTTTTAAAAACTGCAAAAGTCACATCTGTGAGATGAAACAGCCTGGCATTACTTGACAATTCAAGCAGACTGCTCTCCTGGAAGGCTGATAGTCCTTAGTGCTTAGAGTCAGGGCAGTGCCATGTAATTAATGACTGTAAGGAGAATGATATAACAGCTGTATATCATGTTTAGTTACCTAATTACAACAATTTAAATATGTACATTTCACCTGATTTCTTCCTTAACAATTATTATTTGGCTTATTTCTTACAGCTTTTTTTCAATAGCAAAGGTCAGCTAAGGGAAAAGATTCAGAGGAATGAGAGGAAAACATTGTAGGGAATATTTTGCAATTAGGTATTCTTAGCTATTATTAGTTACTTAGCTATTCTAGAGTAAATCCAAAGGAACACTGCTGCTTCTACTGCAGCATGTATTTACATCATGGGAAAAAACAAGAGAATGGGAAAAGAGACAGTCAGTGGAAATGGGGTGTAACATGATTGAAGAGAGGGGTCAAATTCTTTCCTGCCAAAAATGAGAAAACCTCTGTGAAAATGTCAATGAAGCTTCACTCAGAAATGTCAAGAGAAATTTTAGCCAGAGTGGGAATTTCACAATGAATGTTTTTGAAATAGAGCCATATCTTTAAGCAGTTTTATGATTAAATGCAAGCATTTTCAGTGGGCTCTACTGTGCACCATTCTATGAGACATTTCTGCTTTCCTTGCTGGACAGCCCCTGTGTCTGCAGTGTGTTAGAGAAGGGAACCCTGCAGCTTTCAGGCTCCTTTCCACAAATGTGGGCTGCTGGCTCCTCAGTGAGTACATCAGTGCCCTGCAGCCACAGCCCCTGCCAGGCTGATGGGGCTTCTGCCAGGTGTCAACACACTCCTGGCATCTCTGCCCCAGTGGCCACTTCTACAGCACAGGTGCGAGCCCTGCAGATCTGGAATGGTCTTTGTAAAACTTTTCAAAAACTGCTTTCGTGATTGTTTTTCAAACTTCTAATTAAAGTTTTGGGAACTTCCACATTCAGTTCAATTCTGAAGCATGAAATATATTTCCCATAATTTTAAGTTACCTTCAGCCATATTTTCTTGTAGATAAGTGACAGGAAAGAGTGAAAGCAGCAGGCCTCATTTATAAGAAGAAATCTGAGAATTAAGGAGTTAATTGTATTCTGGCAGGAATAACATTCTCATTACCTCACTGTCCAATATGGGTAAACAGAAAGAATGAGAAATATGTTTATGAGTATTTCAAGGGCACCATTAATTTTGATAGATTTTGTACGTACACCAATATATCTGAGAATATTGATCTGGTCCTTGGATATATGTCCTGAGGTACAAAATGTAGGTCCTGCTAATAAGAAATTCTTGTATTTTCACTAAATTAGTAGATTTCAAAACATGAAATGTAATCAGGCTCAGTAGTTTGCTAAAAACTGTTTCCTTGATGGGGAATAGAAGTAGCTATAATAATTCAGTTTTCAAGGGTGAAACAAATAGGGAGTTTTGTTTCTTGCTAAATATGCAAATCCCTTTCACAGACAGGTTTTTTGGATTATGCACTTACCTGTGTGTTTTTATCCACAAGAATTCATACCAAGACAACAAAGAAGAAAAATCCAAATGCATGCAAAAATGAAAGAAAAAGTAAGCAAAAATATTTCTCAAAGATTCACATCCCAGTCAAACAAGTAACTGACTTGGCAGGTCTTGTCTTTGTTCTGTCCCTGCAGCACAGTCTAGGAAAGAGCACTCCCGGTGGGAGCTGTTAGTCTTGAATAATAAAACAGATAACATGCAGAGAAGGCTGAAAAGAGCCATTGCAGAGGTTAAGGGAGAAACACTAATTTTGGAAAGGAATCCCAGCGGTGGATGTAAAATTTGCCTGAATAAAAGGGAACACACGTTCTTGTGGCAGAACAGCTCGGCAACCAAGAAAATATCCAGGCGTTAAAAGCTTTATTTTCCAATTAGATCAGTATAGGGAGTTTGATATATGTGTTGTGTTTCTCCACCATGTCTTGTCCACTTTTGGTCTCTCTGGAGTTGAGTAGCTCCAGGTTCAAACCTGGACTTTTCCTTTGTCAAAGAATTTATGGGGGCAGAGATGCCAGAAAGATCCCCCACAAAGTTTTCTCCTTACAATTTAGTCAAAGACCTTTCTCATTTTCACAAGTGTTTCTGCTCATAAGTCAGCTGGAAACCCAGATGAGACCAGGACAAGTTTTACAGAGAAGATCTACTCCCATATCTCTGCTTCAATATTATTTTCTGAGAGCTGTTCCCTAGAAAATAAGTTTCTCTCACATCTCCAGCCAACATCTGGCCTGAGCACCCTTGCTACACAGATATGAACACAGTCCCAGTCTTAACACATTACTGAACATCCCACTGAGGAGGAGGAAAATGTAAGAAAAGGGAGGGATGTAACACTGCCTTCAACTCTACTGGTACAGATTTATGACCCTGTTGAAATGGTGCTCCAAGTTCTACTGCAAGATAATCTTTGTTGGTTCCCAGGAAGTAGCTTTTAAATACAACCATTCCCACTTTGGAAAGGTGTGGCCTACATTCTGCATACAGATAATTATGAAAATATTTTGTACATGCAAAGTACAGGTTCCCATAACCCCTAAGACTGCCCATCTTTCCTTAAAGTTATGAGCTGCATGGACCAAAGTGCCAAGTGTATGCATCACTCACCCAGAGTGTGCAACAGGGTTTAGAACACGGGGACACTGGAGGTCCAGTTGTCTTCCCTATATTGCCTCTCGTCTGCTCTTCTTGTCAAGCCTCTCCATATTCCTGTACATGTATAGTTTAGCAATACTAATGTCACATACTTCTTTTGTAAAGCATTAACATCTGCTAAAGCAATGAAAATATTCATTCATATTAATAAGAATAATTGGTGGTGCCTATTGGAAGCAGAAACGTACAGGAAGAGAACAGAAAGCATTAAGCTGGAAATATAGCATTTGGGAGAAGTGTCTGTGTCATGTGTTGTAAATGTGGAAAGCAGAATACAAAAGGCCCATTTAATTCACATGAGATTCACAACCCTTATATACCACGTTTGGTGCTGATTTATTTGAATTAAGATGGCAAGAAAACCTCCTCTCACTGTTTTTTGTTGAATTTTTTAGTTTTGTTTTGTTTTGTTTTTAATCAAGCTCTTGCTCAAGTCCTGTGAGTAAGAATTCAGTAACACATTGTAAATCACATATTGCAAGTTCTGTGACTTCAGATGAGATAGTAAAAGATAATGCTGTATAATTCACATGTGGTTGGTTTGCCATTCAGGCACCACATGTCAGATTCGCCCTCTACACAGCTGAATGTGTGAGCAAAAAAGCTGTAGAGACTGAAAATAACATCATTTTAAGGTCCTGGTAATTAGAATGCTCTGGTTATTGCTGAAACAATTCAGAGTCTTATGAGTACAAGCCTAAACCAATTTTTTTAAAATCTTTGAGTCAAACTCAATTTATCATGAAACTTTTCCAAAAGACGAATTGACCAAAAAGCCAAAAATACAACAACCAACAACCAACCAAAACAAAATAGAAGTACCTAATCACTCACACAAATGCATGTTTACCTAAACAGCCCACTGCAGAAGGAAGAGTCATGGTGATGCCTTGGGTTTTAGCTCTTACATTTTTTAGCTCAGCACTGCTTTAGTGAGTAACTCTCAAATTCCACAGCCTTCAGCTCCTGTTCTCCCGTGGTGTTCAGACAAAACGATTCCTCTCCAGGCCTGAAAGCCAAGGCCCCCTCGTTTTTCACAGTCCCTGAAAATGTAAACAACAGTGAAGTGGGGGGACAAACTTGGGGAATGGGACTCCATTACCTGAAGCTTTAATTGGACAATTAACCCCTGATAAGCAAATAGACCAAACTTATATCTGTCCAAAAAACGTGTGGCCATTGTCCATCTTGGGTGTATTCTCTGCGAGACTCCTGCACTGCCCAAGGTGTGCCCTGTGAAGGCCTTCCAATAAATCCCTACCCTTTATCCTCTCCCTCTGCTCTAGGCCAGCCTCTGCAGGCACCAGAGGCGTTGTTAAGGACGTGTCAGCCCGAGCAGCCTTGCAGATGGATGTGCAGTGGAGCCAAGTGCGATCATCGTTTTGTTTGAGCACATCCGCACCAACGACCCTCCGAGATCTCTGATCTCGAACTGATCCAATGTATTGCTATGTTGGCAGCCACCAGACAGCTTTGTAACTTTAACTCTCTGCTTCTGGGTTTTTTGGGTTTCAGCCCTTGAGGTTCCAGTTGTTAAGGATGCTGAAAGCTTAAACAATTTGAAAAAGAGCGAAGCCCTTGTGTCCTAAATGATAATGGAATAGTCTTCATAACTAGAGAAATGGATATAGCTGCAGATACAGCTACAGATAAGGCTAAATTTTCAGATAATTATGTACACATTGCCTTAAATATAAGTGTATATATATAATGCATAAATATATATAAAAGAAAAGGTATTTGATAGAATGGAACAAAAGAAAAAAAAAGTCTTACAGTAATTGGTGATACTGAAGAAGAGCTTACCTGAACAGGCTGACAAGAAAACATGCATATATTTACTTCTCCAGAGCATGCAGAAAGTTTGGTGCCACTATCCTTTATTTCAAACAGAGGAACAACCAGTCATGGATTTATTCTGAATTTTAAAAACCGTTTCTCCTTTCTAGTATTTTGAGTAGAGTATTAGCACTTGAAGGTATGATTTTTATAAGTAGTGTAGATGGTTCAACATCTGCTGCTTAAGAAGCAACAAAATAAAAGTAATTTTTAAAAATGTCTGTACTAAAAATGAACTAAACCAAAATCTGTCCATACCCATTGGTGATTTCCTGCTTTTCTTTTTAAAAGGCTACATTGAGTCACTGTCATTTTGTCATGTGTCTAAGAAGCAAAGCCACAGCAGAGGAAAACATTATTACAGGTTTATTATGTCTCAAAATATAGAAATATATTCCAACAGCATATTTTAAAGAATAATATAACAATAATCTTCAGCTTCTTAGTCTCAAAATGGTACACCATTATTTAAAATATATTACTTAATGTACCCAAAATTTAGTATCCAACAAATTTCATTTAGAATAAACCGAGTTCAAAAATGCATATCCACCTACCCAATTTGTACAAAACCCAGTAATTTTTCTGAAGACATCAGAGGAGTTTAACTTTTCTAAGATGGTAATTCAGAGGGAGACCTATTTTCCTATAGATTCTTGTGCATGAACTGCAACTAAATGTAGATATGTAGGTTATGTCAGTATAAAATACAGATGGTAGTGTAAAATGGAACTGTTCTATTGAGGCAAAAAGAGTTCTAAAATCAGAACTGCTGATTTTTATTTTTATTTAAATTGAGTGTATGCATAGAAAAGATTTGTGTATTACTCCAATAGCAAGATAAAATAAATTAGTTTCTGCAAAAATGACAGCTGCCTATTCACATGCATACACAGTCACACACACATGCTGATTTTATCAGTCTGTAATCAACTAAGTTTTCTGAGATATGTTTTAAATAACCAGAGAAGTCAGAGTTTACATGAATAGACTGTCTAATAAGAAACTTATAAATCCTATCAATTTTTTAGTAACTCTTTGAGAATTGTTTAAAGGAAGCATTTTTAATGAAGGCAATTCATGATAAAAGCATATGTTATAATTAGCCATGTAATATAGAGAAAAAACATTTCTATTTTCCCATTTTCATAACACTAAAACAAAGGGGTGGCCAAAGACATTAAATGTAATTAACTCAAAATAAACATATGTGTATTGATGATGAGAATGGTAATCTATAGTTGGTTGAGTAATTCACAGACAAAGGATTTAAATTGAGGCCAAAATTTGGTGGGATTAAAAAAGTTATTTATATGGATTTAAGAACTATCAAGGTTACAACAGTTAATGCTAAATAAAAGGAAAAATATCCCATATTGAGTCTCATTATTTAAACCAATCCCTACCTGATAGAAAAGCAGATGAGACTGCAAGTTGGCTGCAAGTTACCCAACATCTTCTTATGAAAGGTGTTTTTTATCTTTTCCTGAAAACAGCCACCACCAGGGATAAGATTTTTGATAAATAAGTGACAGCTGCTGCACTCCCTGTGCTTTGCCTTGCACACTCATAAAACACATCCAGAACTGGGAGCTAAATAAAGCTAAGCCCTTCCATACCCTGTATTCTGTATGCTTTGTGTATATAGTAACTTGCCTATGCAATGGAAAGGCTTGTCTGGGTGTTTTTGTTTGATTTTGGCTTGTTTTACACTATCACAAAAATACCTGCCAGTGCACTGTTGTAGATAATAGACTGGCATGGTTTGAGGTAAGAATTTTGTAGCTGAATTTTTAGTGTTAACTTGGAAAGTCATAGATAGAGGCAAGAGTCTGTCTACATGGAATTTCTGAAGTCTGGAGCCTTTTCCAAACTGCAGCTCACAAACCAAAAAGTAACATACTCCTCCAGTTACACTCATCTTGTTAAAGAAAATAGTTATAACAATTATGTGCAATTTTTTCGCTTCTATTTTTTATCTGCTATTTATTTACTTAAGCACTGTTCAACATTTCACTTTTTCTAATGGATCAGAACTTCTAAAAGAAAAAATATGTTTAGCCAAGCAGTTTTGTTTAGTTTTTTTCCTCCTGTGCCTTTTTCTAAATAAATACCTTGCCACAGTTTTCATTGGCACAATATGACCAAATACATTTTAGTTCCTCTAACAATACAAAGCAGTTACAGAAGTTCTGGAGTTTCTACTTTAAAAGAATTCTATACAAAAAGGCTTTTCTTTAAAGTATTGAAATGGGATAAAGCAGATTTCAGTACGGTCAATTGAAAAATTAATTTGTGAACTTCTACTGCATAGTGAGGTGACCCATTAAATAAATGCTTCTGAAATTTTGCTCATACAAAAGAAACTATATACTTTTAAATAAATAAAAGCCACTATATACATTATACTGTACAATTAAATGAGAGATGACATGAAATGGAATAAATTTAGGCCTGCCTTTTCATCAGCAATGCTCATATCTTGACTTTATTACAATTTTGAATAAAACCCTCTGCTTTAGATTATTTTTTTATTTTAGTGGCAGCCACATGAACGCACCACCATATTCCTGTATTTTTTTAAAATAACATTGGAACTGTCATCAAAGTAGAGCACGGAGATTGCGTTCAATTTTGTTGGTGCACAGCATGGCTTTGGTACATGATCGGGGAACATCAAGTGGACCTGAAAGACAGATAAATACAGAGCTCATATATCAAACAGAGAGGTGCAAGGACAATGTCAGTGCAAAACATGTCTTTGCAATTCAGCAGGGGCTGTGGCCACAGATTTTCCTCGGTTAGCAACTTTAAAGTACAGCACATTTACCTCCAGCACATTTTTCTGATTTCAATTGCACGGGCAGAGTTATACAATAAAAGCAGATGGAGAGATAAATGAGGAGAAGCGGCCAAGACAGAAAGTTGGTTTTCAGATGACATTTAGAGAAGAATTGGAGTTAGGCAGCTGCTCAGGAAAACATTTAAACATGTTGTATCATCTTTGCTGAGGGAAGGGCATAACATGAAGCAAAGGCTCAAGCCCCAGATCTCACGAGGACCCCAGGATGAGCTAAAATGCTTTCCTGTGGTGGGGGCTCAGTGTGGAGGAAAATCTATTGCAGACAGCAAAGGCTGTGTAGGCTAAACCTGACAATGAAACTGTTTGTTTTCAGCCTATGAAATGGAAAGATGTGGGGTCTCAGATAGTATGAGTGCATTTGAAGGTCTTATCTAAGTATCAGTGGATCCAATTCTACTTCCACCGAAATAAAAATCAGTTCATAAGGTAGGTGCCAGCTGGACAGAACGTTTTGGGAAGGGACTGAGGCAGAGAAGTCTTTATGTTCACCAGGCTGAAGTATATCGATGAAAGGTTAAAGCAAAAGAAAAGAGTTTTGAAAAGTGTCCCAGAACAAGATCTAGTGGAAATAAAACGGAGGAAATACAAGTTCTTTGTACTTGAAAGAAGGTTGGATGTAATATTCTACACATGCTGAAGACTTGGGAACTGGGGAGGCCAGAGAAGAGGGAGTTGTAATAGAGAGGGCAAGAGATTATTAAGGCATGGATGAAGACTTCAGCAGTAATAGGTTTCATTTGTATGTTAAGTCTTTGTAAATCTGTTAGAGCCATCTGTCTTGCAGTGTCTTGCAGTGATATAAACCCAGAGCCTTTGCCAGACAACAGAGAACAGTCTATCAGGAAACGATTTTTACATAACAGTTACCATGAGAAGGGCTTTTGAAATGAGCAATAATAAATCCTGAAGTAGCTGTTTTATAATCGTTTAGACATACATTTAAGAACTATTTAACAAATGAATAGCAAAGCACTGGGGAAAAAAATGATGGTGCCTCACCTGGGCAGATGTTTGTCCTGCCATAAATCCTGGTCCCACCAGCTCCTGCCACCCCTGATGGAAGATCTGTGGCCCCTCAATACCCCCATGGAAGTGATGTTCACAGCCTTTTCAAGAGTTTATCCCAAATTCAGTGCAAGTCTACCTGATGATCCACTGCCTTGCACGACCAGGAGGTCAATGCTACCCCCATGCCTGTTCTGAGGGTGATGGGAAGCAGGAGACGAGAAGAAAGCTTATAGAGCTCATTAAATGCACCCTGACTTTTATTTATCTGCATCTGTATTGTCTGTTTGCCTGAGTTCAGTTGCAGAAAAACAAGAGAGAGAGAGAGAGAGAGGCACTGGCCCATATTTCTCCCATTCTTGTTACGAAAGAAAATAAAAAAGAGTCAGTAAAGTTTGGAGGGGTACCAAGGAACAATCACTTCCCAACCCAAAAAGTAGGCTTTTTCAGAATGGTGTAATCAGTATGGCCAGGAGGTGACTGCATTTGGATTAGGGTGGAGTGTATGAATAATTGCCTCCCAAGCCATCCCCATATGCACACCTTGTGTAAATCTGAATTTTGTATAATTTAAACCAGAAAGCATTCAACTACTGTTATCTAATTTATGTACAGCTAAAATTTAATTGGCCTCATGATTTTTTGGCTGCACTGAATGCATGTACAGTACATGCAAAGGGAGACACACAATTCCAAAATGGCAATAAAAAGAGGAAAAATTAAGTATCCAATTTTAAAAAATAGGACATACTACACACATTTCTGAACAATGGGAAAATAACCATTTTTGGACAGGAAAGACACACAAGAGAAAGTAGCACTGAGCCAACTCTTATTTAACAGTCCATAATTGCAGGAGGGAACTCTAACCTGGGGATCTCAGTGATATTGGCAACTTTTCTGGACAATGTTTGCAAAATGCTCAACTATTGCTTTGCTGACCTACTTCTTTTCAGCTTGGGACTGCAGATATGCTGTTCTTCATTGTCTTCTAAGAACATTGCTATATTCCTTGCCAACTGGCATTTTCTGTTCCCTTTCACCTGAACACCTTAGCACATTTTTATTTATTTTCAGCCTCTGACATTTTTCCTTCTTTTTTGTAAATCTTGCTGACTCGAATTCTAGTATAGAGGAATAATGTTGCATTGGTGATGGGACTTGGAGAAGATGAGTAAATGAAAAGCTGAATGGAAGGGGAAAGGTCTCAGCACATGCTGAGTTTTTGAAAATGCCCCTCTCACATAGAAATATTTGACAGTTTTCACAAACAGAGCCTGCTTTTATCAGAAAGAAATCAAATTTTATTTTTGTTTGTTAGCTGGTTTGGTTTCGGGTTGTTTTTTTTTGGTGTGGGGTTTAAATTTCAGGGGGATGTTGGGGCCAGTATCCCAGGTAGTAACTGTACTCATTTCTCAAGGGGAAAAGGTTTTTCTGGCCCAGATTTTAATGTGAAAATAAAAGAAAAAGATCATTATCCATGGACAGAGCCATCAGCACAATCTGATGGTCAGGATACCTTACCATTATCAGTTTAAATCAAATGGAACCTTAAACCCATGTTTCTCTAATCTCAGTTGAGTGCCTTGAGCTTTCCAGAACAGGGGATGACAACCCTTCTCATTCTCATTTCATGCTGTGACTCCCTCCTTGTGTATTCTCTCTCATTCCTCTCCTCCTTAATCACTCTGCTAATACCAGTGCTATTCAGAGCCAGTTTTTCAGCTGGCACAGGTGAAAAATCAGTTTTGACCAGGCTGACCAGACTTTGGCCTCACAGCAAATTTAGTCATAGTCTAAAGGTCATGATTTCTGTAGCTGGATGCTGCTGGGGTAGAGGAGGCCTAGCCAGCTGCCTCAACTAAGATCATCTTTTTGGCTGCTCCAGCTGAGGCACAGGACTAACATAAGAATTAGCAGAGGCAGAAAGCTGGCTGCAAATCCCCTTTTACATGTACCAGGCAGAGCAGCAGATCCAAACACACTTATTTTTAAATTGCATTTGTAAGCCAGGCATGACTGAACACAATTTCTTACATGCAAATGCATCTGTTTGCAAAGCTTCACATTAAATTACAGTGTAAGAATCTCTGCCAACAGTTGACAACAGAGGTCCACAGAGTGGCCAAGTGTCATCATTTCTGGAAGGTATAACATGTAGATGTTAACACTGAGCTTCAATAAGCTGCAAAAACTCTTGGAAGTCAGACCAGGGGGCCCCTTTGGTTCCTGTCTACACAATTCTCCAGTAATATAACACAGTCTTCTCATGTGCTATTGCATTTGAAAGGGAAGTTAAACCTACCACACAGGCCACTCTGAGCAGCTCATCCTCTCTCCAACAAAATCCCTAAAGCAGGCTTTGAAATGAGTTATGATTTACCCAGAAATAATCAAAATTCAGTGGTGGTAAACAGAAGAGTGAGACTGAGCAAAGGCACAAACAACTGCAGCACAGGCAGCTCAAACACAGAGAGAGGCATACCAGGGTCTGAACAATGGCGTGGTTTGTTGCGTTCATGTGGGCATTGAGGGGGAAAGAACACTCTCCATCACAGTAAAACGCAGCATAGCCCTCCGGTGCAATAATCCAGTCCTGAAACAAGAACAAATAAATCCACTCACTATATTTTCTCAGGGAATTTACAACTATATCTGACTAAGTCTTGCTCAATGACAAAATGAACTTCAGAAGGTGGCATGTGAAATAAAAGTTTGGGGTTTTTTTAAAGTACTTGCTTTGTTCATGCAAAATTGAGATGAAAATTAAATTAAACCTAAAAATCTGTACTGAATACCAACTAACAAGGCTATAAGGGAGATTAAAGATTAGAATATATTTGCAGAATACTTTTCCTTCCAGACTAAAAATCTTGAGCACTTCTTGGTGCAACAAAAATAATTAAACCCCATTCTCTTCCTTCAGCATACTCAATACTATTAACTGTATTATTGCGTGAGACTGAGGGTTGCTGGTGATTACCTGTTGGCATGTCAATGAATCATACATTTTCAGTATTTCAAGCAACACAGCATGGGTGAAAGACCACAAGAGGGAAAATATTTTAAAATGTTAATGAAAGCTGTGTGTTTAGTTTGCTGAATTCCTCCTTTGCCAGGTAATGGAGGTGCTGCAGGAAGGGCAGGAAGGATCGAGTAGCTACTTCTTGGGATTTGTGTCTTTATTTTTTGGTATCTTATTTCACTCCGGGTTTCACTGATCAAATATTGCAAAGTGTAGCTGTGGCTTTCCGGCTGAAACTTTTAATTCTTATAGTAGCTTTTGGTTTTTAAAATGGATTTTCTTTTTTCTATGGCTACCTTGGCCACTACAGCCACTGATCTGACAGCCTGGCACATCTTGGAGCATACCAGAATTTACGGTTTAAAAAAGGTAAAAACCTGTTGATATCTGAAAAAAAACCTCTGTAATCTAGAGACAATGGCTCACTTGTTCAGTGGCCTGAGTTCAATACCACAAGCCTGCTCTGTGGCCCTGGACAGGGTAATTTGCAGACTTGGGAAAACAGCCTCTGCCTACTTCTTCAGGCTGCTGTGGGGATAAATATACTACAAAATATCAGACAGGATAATGAGGTCATATGAGAATCTGAGCTAGATACATAAAGGATGAGCTGTCACTAAAGAGATAGCACTTTTTTTTCTCCTCATAGACTTGTTCAGCTCCTGGAGAGTTGTTTTAAAATAATTCAGAGAAATGTGAAATGCACAGACAGCCATCTCTGAGTTGTTACCTACAAATGCAATAGTTACAGGTTGCTGATGGCCTTCATGGCTTTTTTTTTATAGAGAGTTCCTTGCTTTCTGGATAAAAACCCTAAATTGACCTATATTTTCTTTTCCCATAATCCCCTGCCTTTGATTTCATGACCTTTTACTGTAAATACATTATTTTTTTTTCTTACTGTATGGCAGGATGAGTTTTCCTCAGAAATTATATAAAATTAGCTATGGTGTTATAAAGATCACTGAGCAGTGATCCAAGATTTATTTCCCTAAGGACCCTACCCTAGTGAAATCTCTATGACCTGCAGCAGACAGCACAGAACCAGGGAGGTTTAAATTTGAACTAGTGAAATTTTAAAACGTTTCATTATTGGTGTGGGGATTTCTGTTTTATTTACTGCAGATTCATTCATCTCTTGAGCAGTAGTTTAAATTTAACTTTATGTGAATGAATCCAAATAAGAAAGCTACTAATGTATTTGAGAGAAGATATAGTGATAGCAACACTGATAAGGATTTGTTACAAAACACATTTAAAGAATTTGTCTCTCATCATTGAAATACCAATTTCCATAAAGAAAACAGAGTGTAAATAATGGGGGACTTCAAAATAGAGTGTCCCAGTTTGATCTGTTAGGAAGGAGCCTTTCTAATCTTACCTGCCATCCCAAGTCTCGGAAACTCACATAAAGTTCGTGTTTCTTACACGCTTGCTTCTGCTCACTTGTGTTATAATCTACAAGAAGTAAATATCATTAATAAATTATTTGGAAGCATTGCTAGAGCTGACAAGCTTTAGCTATTTTTGAGATCCTTAGCAAGCTGTACAAAACCATACAGTCATTTATAGCCCTATGGTAGTTGTAAAGGCAATGTGAACGTGGAAATACAGAATCAGCACAGTTAGAATGATACAGTTTCTGTACACTGGCAAAGTAATGCATACAGCATTAGGGGAAACAGGTTTACAAGATGTTTATTTGCTGGCTAGCTGGGTAACACCTCTGATAATATCCACACAGGTAATCAAAGAGGACAGGTGAGACTCTGATCCAAAATATGGGGAAGTCGTCTGTAGGTCGGCACAGTTTTAAATGCCAGATAAAGAAAGGAGCCAATTCAAAAGATAAATTAACAATAAAAAATGTCCTGAAACTAGGGAATTTCTAAAAGTCTCTTAGTTAAATACATAGTAACACATTTTATACTTAATTTTTACCATCTATTTTGGGAATATTCACCACTTGATGATCTTTAGTTGCTAATACTAATGTAAATAGGTAGACTGACAAGTGTTTTTTAAAGGACTGAAAGCTCACTGTCAGAGATATGTCAGGATATGAGGACATTGAAAACATTTCATACATGCTTCTCCAGGACAACCTTACTCCTGGAGAAATTCCAGTACTTGTTCCTTACTGCTCCTAAGTGACAAGAAAGGAAAGGAACATTAGCCCCCAAAACTGGTTTATAGAGCTATTCACATGATGCTGTAAGTAAAGCATGTGACAGAGCAGGGAGTACTCTGTCTCCTCTGTTTCCAATTCAAGAATGCTTAAGGTGACTTTTTTGAACCAAAATCACCATTGTGGGAAAAAAAATGTTCACAAAAAAAAATTCATAATAGCAACAGCAAGAAAAACAAACAAACAAACCAAACTCCACAAAACCCTAACAAGGAAGATGTGGGAAAAGAAACAACTCTTTCAGTTTAAGAATGTTTTTGGGAACATTTCTTTTTAACATTATGACACTTGAGACTGAAATGAGAAGGTATCTGAAAAATTTCAGGATAATTAAGAGAGAAACTGCTTTTTCACAGAAAATGAAAGGAACTTCTACCATCTCTGAGCTAATATGTGTAGTTCTTCACCCTCCTTGCAGAAAACTCTTCCAAATATATGGCCTAGAGGAGTTTTTCTGCAAATTTGCCAAATGCTTCTTGTCAGCCACCCTGACCTCTGCTACCATTTCTTCTCTGGGTTCTCTTCAGCTTCTCTGTATCTTTCCAAAGACATGATGGTCACAACTGAACACAGTGTAAAATAAAGTAAAATAGTTATTTTGTACTATTTCAGGCTTGTTTTGTAGTAGTATAACCCAGAATAGGAGTTTTGCAGTAAAACCACATTGTCAAGTTATCAGCTTCCAAACTTTTTTTGAAATCTATTCCTGCCTCATCAGCCTTAGGAGTCTGTTGTAGTTATACAGATAAATGACTACAGAACAGACTGGGGACAGGGATGTTGATGAGAACTGCAGAATGATGGGGCTGCAGCAACTATGGTAGGGTAGAGTTAAGGTTCTGAGGGATGACATCAACAACAGCATTGCAACTCATTTGTGCCAGTCAAGCAAATATGGCACAAATCCACTGTGGTTGTCTAGGAAAATCTTGACTGAACTCAAATTCAAATAGGAAGTAAAAGCAATGTGTAACTGGGATGAACCACACAGAAATAATATAAACATTTTGCCTGGGTATGTAGGGATGGATGTTAGGAAAGCTAAAGCTTAGCTGGAGTTGAAATGTCAGGGGTGTGAAGGTCAACAAGAAGCACTTCTATATGTGCATTCATAGCAAAAAGAAAACATAAGAAAAATACAGCTTTGTTGTTCAGTAGAGCAAAGGACCTAGAGACAAGGACCCAGAACAGGTTAATGTAGTCAATGACTTCTTTGTCTTTTTTTTTGCTGGCAAAATTTACCTTGAGGACTCCCAAGCCCCTGATCCTACTGGCTGAAGCTCTACCCACAGTAAAAGAGGTAGGGTTAGGAATCAGTTAAGTAGCTTGAAAATACATGAGTTCATGTGAGCAGAACAGATGAATTTCAGGGTGGGGAATGACTGACCAACACTGCAAAGTCACTTCCTGCCATTTTTGAGCATTCATACACCGAAAGACATTTCCAATGATTCAAAATGGAAAATGTCACACCCATCTTCAAGAAGGCCAATCAGCTTTACCTCAGTTTCTGGGAAGTCTTTGGAACAAATTCTCATGGAAACTGTCCAGGCACACAAAGAACAAGAAGGTGTTTTGGGAACAGTCAGCATGAATTACTAGTTCAAACTGTGCCTAACCAACCTGATTGTTTTCTGTGATGATTTGACCAGCTTTGTGGGCTTTTGAAGAGCTCTGGGTGTTGTTCCCTTTGCTTTTAGGAAGATTTTGGATATGGTCTCCCACAGTATTCCTGGAGTCAAATTCATCAAACCAATCAATAACTTTGATAGATAAGAGTACTTTGATATTTAAGAATATAATGGATGGAAACTTGGCTAGGCTGCTGGGCCCAAACAGTTGTGATCAGTGTTACAAAGTTCACCTGGCACCTGCTTACTAGGGAGGTCCCTAAAGGATCAGTACTGATATTAACATCCTTGTTAGTAGCTTGGACAATAGAACAGAATGTGTTCTCTGGAAGTTCACAGAGGATATGAGATCTGGGAGGCGAGTTCCATCATCCAAATTGCCTATAAAAGGTTTGACTGAACCAGATCCTGAAGACACTCAACAAGACATCATTCAAAATACACAGACAAGTTTTTTTCTCTTAGTGGAAACATGCTCTTTGAATAGGCTTTTTCTTTATTTTTTAAAGTGACTGTGTACCATCTTTCTATTGAATACACATGGGCCCAATATGACTCCCAAAACTGTGTCAAAAGCTCTCCACAAGTCAAGATATGTCCATTTGCAATACTAAATAAGCATCAGGGATGTTAAGTTAGCCTTTCTAAGCTAGAATACCTCAAATCCTCATAGTTTTCAAAGACAATCACTGTGTTCTTTCCAATGGTATTTTCCTAGCCCTTCAATGGCAGTCATTAATGGATCTCCACATGTAGCTGATTATCTCTTGCCATCTCAGATACTTTCAGTTGTCCCAGGGCATGCAGGGTCAAAATATACACCCACATCCCATGGGAGCACTATGTCTTTTTGGAGCAGCAACAGGAAGCAAGGCAGGATGCCCTAAGACATCACAGGTTTTCAAAAATCTGTATGCCTTTAATAAAACCAAAATCCCTGAGTCATACCTTGTGTCTGTAATAATCTGATGGGTTCTGCATATGCTCTAGAAGTACAGTGAAGGTAGTTGAAAGTGAAGGTAGTTGAAAGGAAAGGAACTTAAAAAAAAAGGAGCTGTGTTCACTGATCCCTCTTCACAAGGATCTATACATTCATTTTCACTATCATCAGTGCTCATAGCAGGTGAATATTGAGATTTTCTATCTCAGCTATTAGCAGGAATTTAAAACTCATACATTTATAGAATACAAGTCACTTTGCAAAAATACTGTGACTGAAAAATGTGGAAAAGATATACATGAGAAAGTCAGGAAAGTCATGATATGGTTTTTAATAGCACACAAGCAGGCAAACAAATGAAAGCTGAAGATTGTGGTTTTGCCAGCTTTCTCTGCAGTGACATTTTCACATTGAAAAACATGTCTGGAAGTTTTAGTGCCAGGATTTAGCAGAAGTTCCTACAGTTAAAGGAGAAAATCTGAATAATACATATGTAAGTCATTGCACAGATACCATCATTGTGATATTCTGAGCCATTTGAATATAGATTCAAATGATGTGTGGTCACACCAGAACACCTGATAAAAGGGCCTGTGTGTACAGACTGTAGGCCATCTAATCCATTCATCTACGGAGAAAGTGAGAAGTGAGGAATTCAGGGAAGTCTGAATTCCTTCCTTGAAGTCCATCTTTCATGTTAGACAAACTCTGTGTGTAATATAACATTTCATGTAAGTATCAAATGTGACATATTATAATAAGATCTGGTGCTAAGGATTCAGTTTCACATACTGTAGCTTCAAGGCCCATATGCTTATTCTGTCAAGAATCAAAACCATAGGCTATTGTGATTGAGAAAACATTGTTCCTCAGCTATTCAAGGTCTGCAGTTGGAATCAAAACCCCTACACAGCAAAAAGAGCTGTGGAAAGAGGTCAATAAAATATATGTATATGAAATTTCATGAGATTTTTTCCAGAGGAAATAAAGACATAAAAACATGCTTATACACACTATTAAAAATACTATATTTTGAATCAGTTAGTGTAACACAAATCAATAGTATACACGAAATGTAGCCTTCAGTATTGTTTTCTGGTTTTATCTCCATATGAACAAAAATTATGTAGCTTTGTTTTTTAGTTTCCTGATGTAAGTCACTATTCAGTACTTAAATGTGGATATTCTCTAGTGCCCAGTTGAACTGTAACTCTTTTTAGACAATGATAAAAATGTTAAAATTAAGCCAGCCTTTTTTTAGGGGAGAGTTAGGTGATGTACTTTGTAAACAACCTGCCTAGTTTTGGTTTGGTTTGGGTGTTTTAATTATTTTTTCTCTTATCTAGAGTTTGACAAAAATAAAACTGGGTAAATAAAAAAGAGTTCAGTCCTCTGTGCATAGCAGGCAGGTAGAGCCTGAATGCTAAGCTTAATTCTGTCTGTCTTTACACTGCATTGACATCACCTTCTCTTGAAGTTCTTAGCAACACAGGGATGATCACCTCAAGTTGTCAACAATTTCTCAGGTGTTATAATAATTGATACATATGATTTTATTCCCTTCATATTGCGACTGTGTACTTGACAAAATCATAGAACGTTAGTTGGAAGTGACCCAAAAGACCATCTAATTCCAACTCCCCTGCCAAGGGCAGGGACTCCCCTCATTTTCCACTAGACCACGTCTCTCCCAACCTAAACAATTCTATGAAACTTCACGAATAATTAAAAAAATTTCTTGTCCTTTGGAAGGGAAGAGCTGAGTTGCCCAGTGGAGCTTTCCTTTTTGATATGCTGAGAACACAGTAAAGCTAATTGCTGAAATCCAAGAACTTAAACAATAAGAACGGAGAAAGAAGGCAGCAAAATACAAAAGGCAAGAGGCAAAAGAAAGATGAAAAAAGGCAAGAGAGAAGTGAAACAGGAAAAAAAAAAAAGAGAAAAAAAAAGAAAAGGGGGAAAAAGGAAGAGAAAATGGAGAAGAAAGAAGCAAGGAGAAAGTGAAGACATGATTGTGGTAAAGTTGAGACTGATGTATAGAGAGAGAAATATCAAAAGTCTGTCATATATGAATAACAACCTATCTGGGTCTGGCTACGTTACCTCTGGCTGTGTAAAGTGAGCATTTTTGACTGTCAGTGTCTCTTAGATGCTGCACATACAAGATTATGGAAGAAGCTTAGAAATAAAGACCTACATCAAACAATTATCTTTGCCCATCACTGTGTCAAGTGTCTTGCATCAAGGAGTGAATGAGAATTGAGTACAATCTATTGACAGTCTTCCATGAGAAAGAGGATGGGCAAAATTCTTTAGTTCTTTTTCCCAAAACTTTTGTGTTTAAATATGAAGAGATGAATTATACTTTTGAAGTTCTGCTCATTACTGAAGCTGTATAGGACTTGGACAATTAGCCTTCTCCCACAAATCTGAAGGCATGAAATATATCCCCCAGATCCAGGGACAGGAGAAGAGAAGAAAAAGAGCAAAGCTTTTCTCTGATAGCAGGCTCTACACATGGAGGGACTGTATTCCTGAAAATACTCAAAGATCAGAGAAATAAGATGTTCTCTTCTCTGTCCTCTTTGCACACTGGTAGCATCTGGATAGAATCTGTACATTGCCTTTGTAGCCTTCAGCATGCTCATCCACAGCATTTGAAGAGTATTGTTGCAATAGTTATTAAAAGTGTTCTGGATCACCCATGATGTGAGAAGTCCAGTGAGTGACCATTAATGACGCTCAAATAAAAGTTGGTTTATTTGTGACATGGGGATTGTTGAGGTAAACTGCAAGGTAGGAGCATATGTGGTGATGTACTCTATGCTTATGTAGACCTTAAAGAGATCAGGAGAAAATCTCTTTCATAATGCACATTTCACTGGAGATGTTCTGAATTTTCTTGTTTTACAACAGGTCTGGAGCACAACTGGATGGACAGACAAGGTTTAAAAATATTTTGACATTTAGAGATATAGAATTACCTGAGGTAATTCTTACATGAATGCAACTTGCAAACATGTGATAAGGTTGTGTTTTTCCCAGGTTAAACCAGCAAGGAACTTGTGTTCAGCTTTCCTGCTATAATCAATGAGGCTTAGGAAATCTGTTCAATTCTCATTTTTCAGTGCAGTAGGTTCAATCTGAAAGTGTGATATTTATATTTAGGTGTCTTGTGTGTACCATGTACTTAGATGATTATCCCTTCCTGCCAAAATAATGTGATTCTCAAAATTAGCAGATTTTCCAGGGAATATGAAAAATTATTTAAATAATTTCTTTGACTTCTTAAGCTACTCAGTAGTAGTTTTTGGTTGTTGTGGTAGAATTATCCTTCTGCAAAAGATCTGGGAAAGGCTTTTGCATTGCATTAGAGTAGTCTCAAGCCCACCTCTGTCAAGGTACTGAGACACATGTAAGTAATACATTTTGCTCATAACACTTCTTCTCAAATAGGTGAGCCCCACCCCGAGGCTAAATTCCTTCCACAAAATACTGATTTGCTGACTTGTCTTAAATCCATGGGATTTAAGAACAGCACTTATATTAAAGTTTTGATATGCTGTTATTGAATCTGCCATGCTTCTAGAAAGATACACTTTCACACCGTTTCCCAAAAAGTAGAAATATTTGTTCAAAAGTGAGAATATTTAGAAAGTGACTTTGTGCGTTCAGCTGAAAGGACTATTTCAGGAAAAACTGGAGCAAAATTTATTCCAGGCTCTAAAGTGATTAAGAACATTTTCACGTGCATTATTTTCAGTACCTTTCAGGTAAGAGACCAAATTCACTCCATAGAGGGATATATTGTATATTTACATCAGTACAGTCCAAATTCCTAAACAATTTACGATTGTTCAGACTGGTTAAGCTTTCTCATATCCAGTATTGAGATTTTTGTGTTACGTCTTGTCTTCTTCAGCTGAGAGGCAGTTTTGCTGAGGCTTCCTAGACAAGTAGTAGGGGTGCAATCCTTTTCTCTACCTCTACTTTTTAGTTATGCATGGGAAAGGTACCGTCCAGTTGCGTACTGTGTAGGTCCAGTTTCAAGCTTAATCACAGCCTTTCTTAAACTACTTGGTCATTTCACCCTTCTGGGGCCCATGATTCGTGTAATTGATCTGACTTACAGAGAGTAGATCATGCCCAGGGCCAACATAACAAAAGAGAAGTGGAAACACAGTTTCTGACACTTCAGTCAGTGAGCAGCATCTTTTTGAGCTGTTGTGACTGCATTGCATTTGAGCAGATGCCCATAACTCCCATAAAAACATTAGTAAATCACAGCTCCATCTTACCCCCAACACTTGGCATCCGAGAGGACTCCTGTTGACTGCTGGATTTGTTGCGGTTCTGATTTTTCCTTTTATTGTTGGCTGCTCGGACAGAACGGAAAAGCACTTCACTTGCCTTGAAGAATGCAACCATGAAGGGTTGCTTTGACTGAGGCCCATGTCTCCCAACCAGGCCAGCAGATTTAACATTTATACTTCGACCTATAAAGCAATGGAAATTGCAAGTTAAAAGGTGATTTTCTGCCCCTCCCAAAGGCACAGCGGGAGTTCAACTGCTGACTAAATCATAGCAAGGAATTTGTTATAATCCTGAATTTACATGATTAGGAATCCTATCCTCATTTTGTTGAATATAAATTAAAAAGACAGAAAGCTCAACAATTTTCAAAAGTTTCAACAGCTTTACAGGTACAATTTGTCATTGCATAAAATTGCAATCTCTGTGTGCTATATATCTTATTCATTACACAGGCTCTTTAATTCAGTCTCACACATACATCTATAGAACTGAAAAATAAATGAGCCCCATTAAAGTCTTTTTTCTATAGAAAGGATAATGTAATGCAGTCTTCTAATTTTGCATCCTTTCAGTGGGACGTGGAACCTTATACCCCCAAAGCAAATCAGTAGCAAACAGAAGTGTAGATAATAAATATAATTCTGCTTTATAAATAAATATTGTGCACTGTTACTCCGACTGATGTTCATTCACCAGTAAAGGTAGGAAGCCATTCAAAGAAGAGAGTTTGAAATATGTATATTATTGACTCTGGTTCTGTTCCCAGGGGATGTGCATATTTCTTTAAAGTATTTGTTCAGCCAGGACTGTGTGGTAACCTCACTATATTATGTGGTCTAAACCCCACTGAAAGAAAGGAAAGCAAAACAAGTCACCAAAACTGCATCAGTGACATTTCAGCAAATAAACCCTTGCTCTTAACAGAATTTATTTTGGCAGCATAAACACTTTTGTGCGTACGTGTATAATGCAGAGCCCTTCAACCGTCAGAAAACGAGACAGTGCCATGTGAAGCTGTGCAGCTGTGCGGGCTGGGGGACACAGAGGTCCTTTACTCGGCCCGCACCGGCACCGCGCTGGCACCGGCAGCGCGCGGCTTCGGCGCGCCCCGGGACCCTTCCAAACCCGCGGCGAAGGTTTCTTACGCGGGCAGCGGGGAGCATCTGCCGCGCTAACGTGTGATGCCTGAAACTCAGTGGCCCTGGAAAAGGAACTCGCAAACAAGCAGAGGAGGAAGCCTTATAGAAATAAGCATGTAGGTTTCCTTTTCAAGCACAAACTCACGGTGGCTGCACGCCAGAGTCTATATTTCTTAAAAAAACTCTATCACTGGCCTAAATGAAAGAGGCAGTTTGATTTGTGGTTAAAGTAGTTTCCATTCTACTTCCACTGTAACAAATGTATTAATTCAGCTCAGACTTCCTCCTTCTGGCAGCCCTTTTGCAGTAAAAAGAGAAATTAGAAGTTCCAGCCAAATACCATACCTTGAACTGACCCACTTCAATACATAAACACTTTTACAACATGTTTATTCAGGTGTAGCACTTTAAATTGGTTTAAGATGTTTCCAGTGACAGAGAGCCCAGCAAAGGCAAGAGAAGAACTGAGAAAGTTAGCAGTTATGGAGCAGAGTAATTGGCAACATATTCTGAACAATTTTGATAATTACTTTTTTGACTGCAAGGGAAAAATATATTTGTTGAAGCTTCTGATTTCATTTTAAATGCCTTTTTAGTCTTGTGTTTCTTTAATTCTTCTTTTCATGTATTTGAGTTACTATTAAATAATTCAGTAACATTAATTTCTATATGTTCCAATCTTCTGTTGAAAGTCAGATATGAAAAACTGTACATTCTATTCTCTATTCATAACAACGTGGACAAGCTAGCTTCTTACCACAAAGTTCCACATTTCCCTTCATTTCTAGAGGGAATATTTTTACTATTTTTCTTTATTTTTCATTCCAATAACTTTCAGAATTTTAATTTTATCTGCAAAATGTTAATGCTTTACTGGTGGACATTTAAAGAATACTATTAGATTTATATATTGAGAACTGTAAAGGTGTGTGAAGCTTTTCTGAATTTAAATATAGGTTCTCTGAATTTACAATGGTGGATATTGTGTGCGAAGGAAAATATCCTTCAAACCAATGTGAACTCCCTTTAAAATAACTTTTAATATTATTAAGTTTCCTCTGGGTTTCCTTTAGACTTCAGCAATGAGATTGCTATTAAGATTCCACAAGTTAAGGCTTACTTGGTTATCCAGGGTATAGAGATATGCTATAAAAAATTAATCCTGTAACCCACAGCCTTTTTATGCAGAGAAACAAGTTATGTGACTTTATTCCTTTATGTGCTTGATCTTCTGAGCAGCCAGCATAAGTTTTTAGGACTCATTTGTTCAATTCATGAATGCTTGTAGTGCAGAAGAAAACTTTTATTGACTTCTGTGGGTACATCGTTAAACTTTTCTCTCTCAGTTTATCATATACCTTAGCTTAACTGCAACTTTCAGAAGACGAAGCAATCAAAATATACACTGCCCTTGAGACACTATATTTCTTCTGAGGAGGATCTCTGAGCTGTTTGGTTTGGAAATTTAAACTACATATGCTGTCTCCATTTTAGGTTGCTTCTTTTCAAAAGCAGGTTTGCATTTACAGAACTTCTATTATCCTTTATTAAAAAAAAAAGTAAAAGAAAAGAGAAAGAAAAAAAAAAAGAAAATAAAAAAAGAGAAAAGGAAATAAAAAGTTGTAGATGTGGGATATTTGCCTACAGTCTAAAAAGCATTGCCCATTTTTGAACAGGAGGTATTTCAAAGCATTCTGCCTCTGAAAAGCATCAAGCTTTCTGCCACAGCAGTAGCTCCATTGTGTGTGCCATGGTCTTGTTAGGTAGTCCTTATTTTTGTCTGTAGTGTCAATTTCAGAATACATTAAGAAAAATTTTACTCTATCCTTGTAGCAAAAAGCATTCATGGGCTTCATTTTTGTAAGTGGTTTTAATATGTCGTTTCTTGCAAACATTTAGAAAACCCTTGGCTTCAATGACAACTGAAAATCCAAGTCTCTCAGGCATGTACTTGTTCCATACTGTGGCATTAAAGCAATACTTTCTAAAATCAGCTGAATTACTCAGGCTGACCTGCTTAACTGCACTCAGAGCTTCAGCCAGATGAAACTCATAAAACCAAAACAGCAAGGTTTGTCTTTCTGCTTCTCTTGAGCATCTCTGAACAAGGACTGAATGTGGTCGAGCATTCTGAAAAATGAGTTTGATTTTGTCTTTCCATCATATCTTTAATTCTGAGGATCTCAAAGATTTTCTTCAGATATCAGAAGGAAAGAAAGTAACCAGCAGTCCACTAGTGCCTGCTCCACTGAACTGAGCCACTGCAATTGCTCCTGCACCTAGAAAAAAAATCCAAAACCCTGATAGAGGGATTTGCTCTGTGCAGTGATGGTCCAGAGCCTTTGTATTCTTCACATTCTGGCATGCACTTCTCAATACTGCTCTGGTCATTAATTATCTCTTCTACATACTGACAGGTATATTTGGAGACTAAGACTTATTTAAAGCATTATGTTTCAAATTTGCTGAACTCTTTAGTCCTTATTCATAGGATTCTGAGTCTTTGGCAAGATATATTTGTTTGACTTGGCATTTAAACTTCTTTTTGGCTTTCATACTATTTGATAGTAAAGTGCCCTTAGCAGTTTGCATAAAAGCTTGCATGGAAGTTTGGGTTTGACTGACTAAACTGAATGAATATTATTTGCCTTTTCACATGCTCTCTCCCCTAACAATAAAGGAATCACTGCTGCAAAAATAACTGTGAACTTCAGCTTACAGAAGGTCCTGTCTCAACAATCCTGACAATGTTGTGCTTTTTGATTTTTTACCCACAAAATAGAAATAGCACTCAGGGCGATAACTGCAGAGCTATTTGGGGTGTCACTGTGTCTGCTTTAGTGCTGTCCCATGCAGTCAAACCATACAATTCTTTTCGTGAACTGATCAAGTTCCATCTTAAAAGTTCATTTCCCCTCAGCGGCTCCAAATGGAAATGCAAGAGCCCTTCAAGCTTTCAATAACAAACTGTCTTGCAGTCTTGACCTGGAGACATATCCTTGTTTTTCATAACATGCAGAAATCTGACTTCATCTGAGATTGCCAGTGTGGATGCCAATGACAGTAAGATCTGTACCTTGGCTTTATCTCCTCAGACAGTATGTATTTTAAATAAAATATTGATCAGACACTTATTTTGCAAGAGCTTTCAGTCGTTATGCATCCTAGCCAGATTTACACTGGCAACACAGCACAATGAGTAATTCCAAAATCCAGTATTTTGTCCTGAGTCATCAGACTGCAGCAAACCACTCATTTTGTTATGAAAAACAAGAACTTATTTACTTTCAAAAGTGTTCAAGAAGTCATAAAACACATTTTACAGATTACCACTACTGCTAGGTCACAGGACTTGTTTTGGTAATAATTTTATATATTTTTACCTAGAAATGAAAAATTTAGTAATTCTGAGAATTCATTTCAACACAGTTTGCTGAAAAAAAAAATTAAAATTCCAGTGCCACACCTATGGTTTCATTCTTTTGGGAAGTGACATCAAAAAAGAGGATAGGGAAAGGCTTTTTGAAGAAAGATCCTGAGCATCCAAGGTCATTTAATATTTGAGGAAAAAACTGCCCATAGGCTCTGAATCTGAAAGCTCACACAGTAGTTTTCAAAATTAGATAGAAACTTTTGTGGTTTCTCATGACTGAACAATACTCTTGAGAGCCATGGGACTTGAAACAAAAGAATTGAGGTAGAGTTTGGCTAACTAAGCTTATTCTAAAAAAAGAGAAGAGAAAAGCTAATAACACCAGTGTGATGGTCCATATATAACACGTCCTCAACACTCCATCTTCAAAGTATTTTTTACTGTCTCTATTGTATCATGTACATAAATTGCTGCACAAACTTTTCTTTTGGTGGACACATTTATCTATAACAACATAAAATATGCTTTTGACACAAGCTTTATGTGTTTTATTAACTCTTCTTCTCCCTGGAGGCTTTAAGGAATTCTGACAAATGGGTGGTCTTGGATGCTCTGCTCTGCCTTTTCTAGGCTTCATAGCCTTAGTCAAGGCTAGATTCATCTTTTGTTCATCAAATCTTTACTCAGTTTGTTTGAAGGAATTTGGGGTATCTTTTTGTATTAATTTTGATAAACACAAAAAATCAGATGTAATTATACACAAAAATGCTCTCTAAGTACTTGATTTATCCTTTCGAGTTAATGCACTTAAACTGTGAGTGGCTTGTGGGAGTCCTGGGGCTTTTCTGCACCATTAAAAAATGTGTTCAGGAAGACAATAAAACAAGGAGAGATTAGATTAATTGGTCATCCACCAAAGAATAAAATGGATAAAAGCCTTCTGAATGGAATGGAACACAAATGCCATTATCTCTAAACTAATGGTGTTGAGAAGCAGATGTATCCTTCATCTGCCTGGGGAGCAGGGTGTAGGGGATTTGCACAGCTGTACAGCCAGGAGCAGTGTGCACCAGTGGTGGTAGGAGAAGGGGTGGGAGCCCATTTTGCTCCCTTCCTTGGCCCTTCTGCTTAAAGGGAGTGTGCCCTTTCTAACAAAGGGTGTGCTCACTTGCTCCAAGCAGACACAATGCACACCATATTTGTGACCCAGCTGGAAGCAGTGGTTTCACCTATCTGAGCAAATTAAAGAGTGCTGGAACGGGATCATCTGCTCTGCTCAGGGTGGGAGTGTGCTCCTGGTGCATTTACATCTTGTGCCAGCTCCACCACAGAGTCAAAAGGACCTCAAGGCAGCACTGGGACCTTTCTCATGGGAACAGCTGTCATGGGATCACCCCATTTTGGAGACGAAGAGAGTCATCCCTCCAGCTTGTTTCACACCACAGTACTCCTGAGCATGTTTAATTTACTAGTGCAATTTTGTCCAAAGTCAGCTCAGAACCAGAAATGAATGTAGCTGTACTTAGGCAGTGCTTGAGCCCAAGCTAATAAAACCTGCTGAGGGGTAGGATGTATTAGCTCGGGTTCAGTGCTGTGCTAACATGGCTGTATGGCTTCCAGATGGCTCAGAATTTAGTCAGAGCTATTGCCTGCCAAAGTCCATATATATATCAATATAAATACATATATCCTAAGTCCCCCCACTACAAGGACAGTAATGAAGGTGAAATTGCTCCTCATACTTCGCCTTGTAAATACCAGATCCATCAGGAGATGTAAAGGTGACAACCCAGTAGCGTCCTCCAGAGTACCTGATAGCTACTGTGGTCATGTAAGCGAGGGGCCAAGGTTGTCTAGGGGCAGCTGTGGGATAAACTGATGGCATTTAGTGTGGTATTGGTGAGGCCAAAACAACGTCAAATACACAGCCAAGGACATGGAAGGCCAGAGTGCTGCCACAGGTTGTCATGGCTGGAGAGCAAACCAGACACTCCTTGCCACACCGAGAATGCTGCCTTTCTGAAGGCTTAGCTGGAGAAAGGGACCTTGGAAGACCCAGGCTAAAAGGAAGAGAGGCTAAAAAACAGACTGTGTCTTAGTTTCTTCCCCAACATCTCTAGAGAAGAACTTCACCAATCCTTCATGCAGTAAGTAGGACTGAGATCCAAATCCCCTTCCAGGGGACAAACATCAGAGTGTACCCAAATGCATGCTGGAGGGAGAACTGACCATCCACAGGCTTCACTTGGATCGAGGAACCTATTTTTTTCAAGTTTGCCTTTGCACTGAGAAAAAAAATACTTGAAGTAAGAGTCAGAGTCAGGGAGCTGAGGGTTCCTGCTGCCTACCCACCTCAAACAGCAGGAAAACCCAAAGAAACCTTCTGTGGGACTATGTGGTAACAGAAATCACCTTAATCTGCTTTGGCTTTTCAAAGTCACCACCAGTTTCTTCCCCTCTGATGTGCTGGTAGATGGAAAATAACTGAGAGCTGCAGTAATCTAATAAAAGGCACAGAACTACATGACTGTGGGGCTACTCAGAATGTTGTACTGAGAGCTGTGTATTTGGAATCCATTTTATTCTGTGGATCACCAACAATCATCATGGCAGGTTATCTCCCTCTCCTTTTCTCTGTAAACAACTCCAGGTTCTCTTCAGCAATGACATAAACAGAAAAAGGATTATTCTCGTAGCTGTTTATACCCCTTCAGCAAGAATGATGTTCAGACCACTGCTAGTGCCACTTATAAAAATGCTAAATGTTAATACAAAGGTGCTGATTCACTAGAACAAGTTTTAAGTCTTAGGAGCCATATGGTGCATACATGGGTAAAGCTTTGCATGGAGCTTTGTGAATTGTTTGTGCATCTGCATTGATTTTATGCTGCAATTCATCCCACACCCGTGCATCCACCAGCGTGAAAAAGATCACCTCTCGTTTGAATCACGACAGAGAGTTTTGGTGTCAAAAGGAGGGAAACAGCCAAAAGGGGATGCTGCAGAATGTTGAGGATACATTTAAAAAGAGAATCAAAAAAACCTGATCCTTAATTTACCACAGCCCCAGGGAAACAGTGCATTATATGTTGACAGCTTCCATATGTGTCATGCAAACCTTTATTCTTACTGTTCAAAATAAAATGTCCCATTAAGAGAAAAAGTCTACATTTCATGCTAAAATGAGACGTATGATACCAAATACTGTCCTAAAGAAAAAATAAAACACATTCCAATGTCATGTGGCTTTTTGTATTTTTTTTCACGATTTTCAAAGGAGGGAAAATATGAATTACAACAACCAGACATTTTTCCCAAAGATTTTTTTTCACACTGTTATATTAAATCGTTACAATTTTTTTATTTCTTATGTAGACATTATTATTATGATTATTATCATTATTATTAGTGCACCATCTTCAGGGATGCAAAGAAATATATCTACACAAGCAATTGCCTAAAATGTCTCTGATAAGTAATTGTAAGAAAGATTACTTTTAATGGTAGTGTTAACAATATAGTTGGACCCTGGAGTCTCAGCAATTGGTGCCTGATACTGGCTGTATGAATGAATCTAAAATTAGTATGTATTTACAGACATGATTATCCAGGACCCCAGTGTAGCACCAGAATAACTCAATCAGGGATCCTCTTACTTAACAGAATCCCATTCAGTTTAATGATCTGTTGCAATAGAAAGGTTAATGGATCAGGTCTTATCATAAATATCTCTCCAGTTATGGGGGACAGAAGTACCATACCTCCTGTAAACTCAGCTGACAGCTGGAGGCATGAAGAAATGTGCTTCAGACCTGCCTGGCCTGAAGTTCACTCGAGCCAAGGGAAGGTTTTCCAGTTGATTTGAACCAGTCCCTGAGCTCTCACAGAGAACTGGTTGGAGGAAAGGTGGGTGGGGTTCTCTGGGTTACGAACCGAGTCCGCTACATACTGAGTCGTATAAAAATTCATGTTCCATCTGTACACAAACGTGTCATTCAACTGCTGGTGTTTCTAATAGCTTCCAGAAGTAACAGCAACCCAATAAAAATAATCAAAGCCTTAAGAGCAAAATTGTAAGAGCATGAAAGGATGATTTTGCTTGTGCTAAGCTGAAGTGGTGTAGCACAGGTCTATCCTATAGTTTTGAAAACTTTAGTCCCTAGAAGTGGGCTCCTTGTACGAATAAACTGAAAAAGGGAATAGAAAGTGAGGGAAAAGGCAAATTCCTTCTTAAGCCTAGTAATAAAGGTGCAAAAGGTAAAGCTGTTTGTGGCTTT
The DNA here is from genome assembly GCA_013398075.1 of Notiomystis cincta. Lineage (NCBI taxonomy): Eukaryota > Metazoa > Chordata > Aves > Passeriformes > Notiomystidae > Notiomystis > Notiomystis cincta. Next base: position 19,980 of record VZRX01022216.1, on the reverse strand, counting down.
GGAATTTAAAATAGAAAATTATGTATCACCTTTCTGATCTTGGGAGTAGGATAGGGGAAATATTTATGTGAGCTATTCTTTTACAATTTCTTCAGTGTATTAACCTAAAGGTTTCCCTTTACCCATACAAACCTTCCTGTAGTTTACCAAACGGATGTAATTTTGAGGCTAGAACCAACAAATTGCTGGTTGCAGGGTTTCTTAATGAATGCCTTTTATGGATGTTTAATTTTCAACAATTTCTGTGTTCAAATCTCTTGGGAAAAAAAAAAAAAAAAGCCANGGGAAAAAAAAAAAAAGTCAAGGATGGAGTTTATTCTGGAGCAGGAAAGCTGGCCAGAAGCCAGCCCACCTAATTTGGATTCCTGACGGAGGTGTCACCTCCCCAGAATTGTAAGCGCTCTAAAATGGCCTCACTAAACCAGGCTGCCTAAAGAGATCCACTGCCCATGCAGCCCAGGCTCAGGAGTGGTGCTTTGAAGGCTGGGTGAGGGCAGCAACAGCGTGGTCTACTCTGCACTGGTGCCCTCCTGTCCACTGGCTGCACTCTGACCATGCAGGTAATGCTAGATAAATGGTCATGTGCTTGGTGCAAGCCTGCCAGCTCTCTTTGGAAACATCATGCCTAAAGGACAGTTTTTGCATAACTCTCCAGCAGCCAGGGCACTTGCTGAAAAAGTATGAGACGCTTTGTTCACAGCCCAGCTGAGCCTGAGGGAGAATTTAGATCAAAACCAATGAGAAAATGTAGCCAGAACAAAGAAGAAAAAAATATTAATCCTTACACCAGGGTTTCTTCTGCTACTCATTAACATTATGTCAGCTAAGGTTTAGATTAACCGGCATCATAGATCCCTTGACCTCTGACATAAAAAGCTTTTTGACAAAAAGAGTTAAATCTGAGTTTGCTTGTAAAGTGGTATGGATTAAGTGAACCATCACAGAAAAAACAGCATATAAGTCTCTTTTTATTAGTTTCTAAAGAAGTCTAAGTAAAGAACATTTCTTCTAAAAATATTGTTTTGCATTGAGATGCAATTTCAAATTTAATGAAGAGCATAACTATGAATTATGCAGTAGCCTAGTAAATTTGTACTAGAAACCCCACTGCTCGGACTTTAGTTTTGATAGTGGTTTTTCTAATTTTCATCTAGCTAAAATTTTCAGGATTTCAAAATTTTAACCCATTTCAAGATAAAAAAATAATAATTTCTTTTTTCAAATTAAAGAAAACAAATTCCCACACTACCCTATTGTTAATCTTTCTTCAACATCAGTATTGACAGCTGCTATACCTTCTGAATGGCTCTGAGGTTTATTTTATGATTTTCTCCATGCTTCAGCCCAGGAAGTTCTGCATATCTGCCTGAGTTTCCTGAATGTAATCATCAGTGGTAGAGCATTAAAATGGAACTTAATTTTGTATGCAGGGGCTCTTATTCTGAACCCAACTTCACTTGATTCAGTTAGTTTTATAATTGACGTATTCTACAGAATTAAAAATAATAGAAAATTTGCAGACCACAACAACAGCAGGATAAGATTTGTGTTATTTCCTTATAAACTCTCAGCAAATTGTCACCCAGCCAAGTTAAAAAACACTCATCCAGAAAAAAAGTCCTAGCAAGGCATGGCAAGAGCACACATGATGTTATGATCTGCAGTTTCGACCTTACCGTCCCCAGTTTCCACACAGAGTTGCAGTCCCAGGTTGTTCTGAGGATTAATCACCCAGTGGTTGCTGGTCACAGTGATGTCAAAGACAAACCAGCCCACATCAGAAGCTTGAGCCTTTCTTGTGTCTAACAGGAACAAGTCTGCATCCCTAAGTTAAAGAAAATAGAGAGTTAAGGCATTCAAATATTACTACCTCTGTCCCTAATTTTCTTGCTGACAATAACTTCTTGGAGTCCAAATTAATAATCCTTTGACATATTCTCATTATGATACAATACAATGTGCTGTAAGCTAACAAGTAGTTGTTGAGTATAATACAGGTATTTCCCCTAAGAGGCCTTTCTGAAATGAGTTTCAGCATGTAAAAACTATAGTTCTGGAAAATCTGAAAAATACAACTTCCTAATATTACTGCACAAAATACTTAACTGAGGCTGTATATAAAAAATTCACCTTTCAACATTAGAATGTCTCAGGAAGATTCATTTTTATAAACCTTTCAGTGTAAAACACAAAAAATGTCAAAATCACATTCCAATTTCAACTAAAACTCAGATGCATAGCTAAAAAAGGTTGCTGAAAAGATCTGTTGTTAATAACATATGATGGCAGCTGTATCCTATGACAAAACATGAATGGGTGGCAGTTCAGACCGTTTCCTATTACTACAGATGTTTAGAAAATAAGTCTCTATATCAAAGCAGAAATTACATATCTATTCAATAATATAACTATTACATTTTAACCCTCAGTTCCCTGGTATATTTTCCAAATTTGTTCCCATGAAATCTTCCAGTAATTCAGAAGGGCTGCTCAGGGCAGTTAGTATAATTGTGTTACTAAATTTTTAGCATGGGTCATTTATTTGTTCTGTTTTCACATATCTCGTGACACAATTGGTTCCAGATCATCATCTGTATTACAAATAATTTACTACAATGACCAGACTAAACCCAAGATATTTAATTCTCATCAGTTTCATTTTACATGCTTCTACAAAGCAGCATGCATTATTGAAAACTGTTTTCACCATTTAACCTTTTAAACCTAAAACTATAGTTATAGAAACCTATTTTCTCTTAATGCCATAAATAGTAGTCAAAACAGTAAGATACAAGAAAAAAATGTTTCATTCTAGTTTTTTACTGTGCAAGTCAGCTAAAGACCGACTTGGCTCACATAGATCTGGGAATTGTACTGCTGCCTTACAGACAGAATGAATATATGTTTGAAGAGGAAAGACAGACAGAAAGAGCAGGCTTTGTGTAAAAAAGTGGCTTTAAAATTGCTAGTGTCTTGTCACTGTATTCTTAAAGTGCTTAATCACAATGACACCTTGGAAAGTTCTTGTCTTATCTAAACACAGTAAATGCACCTAGAAGGTCTGAAACCCAAAAAAGCATCAACTGCACCTTTTGAAACTGTGGTTGCTAAATACTGAAGAAAATAAGACCAAGTGAACTATGACAAACATATGTTTACTTACATGTAAGATATATCTCAAAAATAAGATTAAAGAGCTCAGAAATGATAAAGGAAGATTATTTTTTAAAAAAAGGAATTGAAAGAGCTTTTTCTCAAGTCACCTTTTTTTTCTTCTGTTAAAGGATAATCTTTTGCTGGGCTCTTATCATTTCCATTCTAGTAGAACTGTGCTAATGACCACACAAGGAGAAAACATACATTCCCCCTCTGGAGCTAACATGAAGAAAATCTACAATTCAAAAGAGCTGCTGACCTGCTATGCTAGCACTGAACAACTTAACAACGTACCACAGGCTCATAAATAGTACTCTCTGGAGTCTTAAATGCCAACTTTTTTCTCTAATAAGCAGTTTTATCAGAACTTTAAACCTGAAAAGTTTAATTCTGACTGTAATAATCTTTGAGATGTTTATTTAGAAATACTTTTGCATCAGTCAGTAGATTTAATAGAAGACTGTAAAAGTGTTTGGAATATAAAATACTACAATACCACAGTGATATAATTCCACGTTTGCCTTTTTTCCTCCTAGAGTTCATAATTGTTTTCTCATATAGAATCTTTCCATTCCAAATCCAGGTCTGATACTAAATGTTCTCAAAAGTCACAATGTTTCCCATGCCAAATCAGAATAAAGCACTACTAATGGTCCAGTCCAGAAATTCCTGTGAAGGACAAAGTTTTCCTCAGTGTGACTTTATTACTTTGTACTGCAGCAAAAACTCAAACTCAAGTGTCTTTGGTATTGATATGTCAATTTACCTGTCTGTCTTCCTGCAAGTATAGTGATCTGGCTAAGGTAATAAACTGTAAAGAGACAGATTGCTCTTACTCATTAACTCAGCAAATTAAATGAAAATGAGCTGAGGATACCTAGAGAAAACCAGAACTGATTTTTGAGAACACATAGTAGAATAGAGAAAATGTAGCTGGACCAATACTAATGATTTAGCCAACATAACAGCATGTTACTACAGAAATACAAAGTACTTGTCAGGGAAAGAACTAACTTCTTTAGTAATTGATATGGATACAGGGTAAAAACCTGATCCCTGAGAAGGCAGGGAGCTCTGGGATCAGGGTTCCCCCATTAGCTCATGTCATCCATTCAAACTTCTCATCACATTTTGTGACATTTTTAATTTTAAAATTCTCCTTTATTCTGTGCAATCACACTTAAAATGAAAAACAGCTGCAAATTTTGGCTGAATTTTAAAAAGTATTTCTATTGAAAAAATAAGCCACAACACGCAATAAAAACCTAAGGCATTATGTCGTAAATAGCCCAAAATGTAACAGTGAACACATTCAGGCAGAATACAGCTCACTGGCTTTACCTCTGTGGAGGCTGTTTGAGTTTAGAGATTTGAGTCTGGTCTCCAGTGACCAGCTGTCTACAGGACAAATGCTGCCATAGTCAAGAATTTCAGCAAAGAGGCTGCAGGCAGAACATCTAAGAAGCTCCACATCTCCTGGGACACTTAAGGAAGTGAAGGTGGAACAAATCATCTATATATTCCTTGAAACTCAGTTCTTGATCAGATGAAATAATCATTACAGGGTAATAGGCCATCCCAATAATGCTGTTTTACCTCTAGCCTCATTCTAGATACCTGCTTTTGTATCTTACTGCCACTTGAGCATTCCCTAATGTGGGAAGAGCCCTCAGAGTTTATTTAAATTAGTGCTAGCTGGCACCAAATCATGAACAGAAATTTGGCATGTTGGACAATATTTACTTTTGTCTTGAGAAAAGATCCAGGTAGGAGTCCATTGGCAGGGCTCCACAGGAAGCCAGCCTGCCATGGGCCATGCTGTACATGCCTCCTTAGACCAAACAGAAAACTTCAATTCCAAGGACTTGAACTTCAGCAAACTCCAAGGGAATTAAACACACACACTTCAGTACCCATGCTGCCACAGAGACAGAAAAATGCCTGAAAGTACAGCACAATCCTTAGCATGCAACTTGGAAACCCTGAACCCTGGGCACTCCTTGCCTGAAAGCATAGCAGTGTTTGGGATTGTCCTGTCAGACACCCATGTTCCTGTTCAAAGCAAAGACGGGTGGAGGAGCAGTTTTGCTGTGTAATGTCACTAGTAAAGACTGTGGGACATCACAGGATCGTAGAACCAGAGAAAGGTTTGGGTTGGAAGGGACCTTAAAGATCATCAAGTCTCAGCTCCCTCCACCTTACAGTAGGACATGTGTCTCAAAGCCCCATCCAGCCTGGCCTTGAAAGCTTCCAGGAGTGTGGCATTCACATGTTCCAGTGCCTCCCCATCTCCACAGTTCTCTCACTCTCCCTTTCTGTAGTTGCAGCTTCTGAAAATTTTGCACCTAAAACCTCACTGTACATATGTAGAACAAACCTGAGGTGACAAAGAAAACCATAAGTGAAGTCTGAGCCCAAAAGCAAAAGGTGCGGCTTTGTTGGTAAAAAAAAATTCTTGGGAGATCATCTTGGGGTCTCTTCTGTCTGGACACAGCAAGGGGCTTGTGGAAAAAATTTCTTGTTTTGAATTTGAACAGTGGAGAGCTTGTGGTCTTCTCCCATCCTGCTCCACTGAGGCAGTGCCTAAATGATCTCTATATATGAGTAGAAACTGTCAAAATCAACAATAGGAGAGAAACACTTAGTCTACATCTGAAGTTTCTGTAGTTACAGTGGTGAAATCAAATGCCTGTTCCTCCTTTCAGCATCATGTTTCCATTAGAGGGCATGGGGCTTTTATAATTGTAAATGAAAATATGAAGTCTAAAAATTTCTATTTATGCATTGAAAGAAATCAAAAGCATTGTTTAATGGGTTCACAGAGGCAGTTGTCATTTGAACAAGTCAGATAATATTAACTCTGATTTTCATCAGAGTGGTAAATAGTTTTGCTTTCTCTAAAATAGAATAGAAACCACCTACTGTGAAAATATTAAAAATTTTAAAAGGAAAACATCAAAAGCATTAGGAGAACTAACTTCTCCCATTAGTTCATAAAAAATCCTGAGTTCTCAGGTGAAGAGCTTTCATCACCTTAGCCTTGACCTGTGCTCTTTAAAAGATGTGTTTTGTTCCTNCTATTTATGCATTGAAAGAAATCAAAAGCATTGTTTAATGGGTTCACAGAGGCAGTTGTCATTTGAACAAGTCAGATAATATTAACTCTGATTTTCATCAGAGTGGTAAATAGTTTTGCTTTCTCTAAAATAGAATAGAAACCACCTACTGTGAAAATATTAAAAATTTTAAAAGGAAAACATCAAAAGCATTAGGAGAACTAACTTCTCCCATTAGTTCATAAAAAATCCTGAGTTCTCAGGTGAAGAGCTTTCATCACCTTAGCCTTGACCTGTGCTCTTTAAAAGATGTGTTTTATTCCTTCATTCCTTCATTCCTTCCTTCAAGAAGTTTCTTTTAGAACCTATGTCAAAAGAATTTTTGGGAAGCTGAAGATAGAGGTAAAAAAACATAAAACCCCTCATTCTTTTCTTTGTCTCCAAATATACTAAGAAAGAAAGAGTTCTTCTGGAAGGATGAGTTCTTTCCCTCCTGCTGATTCCATTGGCATAAAAGGAATCCCTGCTTACAGCCATAAATATTTTATAACTTGATGTTCAGAGATCTGGCCTGGAGGGTACAAGCTCAAGGTTCTGTGGGCAGAAAAGAGATTTGAATTCTGGCCCAGCCTTCAAGCTAACTTGTGATGGGGCTTTTATTTCCTCCAGAATACCCTGCAAATTTAAGCTGACATTTTCTTTGGTTTGCCAAACCTTCCTGAGATAGAAATGTTTTATGATGAAGATGAAGGAGAGGTTTTGTTTATCTTAAAACAGAACTTCTTCCCCCCAATTTTCAGTGAAAAGACATAAAATAATTTAATTTCAATCCCCATATTTTGTGTCTATTTAGCTTTTTCAGAAGCATCTTGGAAATGATACTCATTTTCAATCATAATTTTCAGGTATTTAGCTACTTGGCATGGTGAAATCTGCTAATTTACTGAGATCCTGTAGAGTCTTGGAAACATGTCATACCCAGAGCTCTGCAAATTCAAATTCAGGGATTTACTCATGTGCAACATCATATGTGGCACTTAGGGACATGGTTTAATGGTGGATTTGGCAGTGTTAGGTTTATGGTTGGACTCAATCTCAAAGATATTTTCCAACCTAGATGATTTTATGATTTGTTTTAGTTTTCAGTTACATTGAGCAGCATGTGTTAAATATGCACATGTCATCCTAAATTTAGTGCATGAGTTTATCTTTTAATTACCTTCTGCAGAATTGTAAAACACAAGCAAAAAAGCCGTGTTTCTTCAAAATAATCAGAGTTAGACAATCTTTCTGCCTCTAACGAGCTAAATGAATCTTGGCTTGTAGAACCTCAGTGTCAGCAAATCCAAATCCAGTGCATTTCCCAAATCCAGACAATTAGACTGTGCATGGGATTCCACCATTTGCTCGCTGAGAACATGAACCCTCACCCGCTCCGTGCATGGGCAGATAATTTGGTGAACTTGGGAAAAATTCCATTTAAGACAAGTGGGATGGTGTTCAGCAGGTGCTGAGTCCATGGCAGGGGGTACCTGTTGGGATACTCCTTGATGATCTGATATATGCTGATCTGAACGCTTTCGTTCTCAAAGCGGCTGCTGCTCCGATCTTTGTATATCCGGAATTCAGCTGCTGTCACTGCCTCCCCGTGAGGGATCTGGGTGAGGTCAAAGCGGAATTCTTTGTAGTGCCTTCGGTGGTGGGAGAAGTCCTTGTCCCTTTCGACTGTGAGAAAAAGAATTGAATGCAAATTAAAGATGTGAAACGAACGATCATTTCCCATCATTACCCCCTCTTCTTGGGGGTAAACAAACATGACAATGTAACACTGTGCAAATAATAAAACCACAAGCCCAGACATACTTCCAGTTAAAGGAAATTCCACCAGTATCTTCAGTTCAAAAGGAAAAAAACCTCCCTGGCTTTTATATAAATTCCAGAAGCTGGAGTGGAAAGAATATCAAAAAAAGCTGAAAGGGGACATGCTGTAAAGTAAGTAGAAATATGGACAAACTAAAAGCTTTGAAAGCATTTAGGACTTCAGTGTAGTCATAGGCTCAGCAATAGCAATGTCAGAACTATAGATGACTTTGGAGAACACTAATTGCCTCTAATAACCAGGCTGATGAGAGGAATGCAGCTCATTTCCGTTTAAATAATAAAAGTGGTGCTAAAGTGCACAGCAACAACTATATACTTAAGAAGCAGTTATGTCACATAAATTAACACAAGTTGTACTCTGATGGCATGCACATCATCTTTCCAGTGGTCAGAAGAAGGAACTGTGGGTGAGGGCCAAGTGGTTCTGGCACCCCAGCAGCACAGGATGTACAATTCTGGCTTGAGAAGGCCCCATAACCTGTTCTTGGTGGGCAGGTGCAGCTCCCACTCCTTCTGACACTGCCACAATTTAAAATTAAAAAGTAAACCTCATTATTGCCTAGTTGAGGTTTCTACTGAATTTCAAGAGGAAAAAAACCAGAGGATTTTAATTTACAACTGGTTTGGGTCTACTTCCATTGTCTGCTGCAGTTCTGAGTTAGGAGCAATTTTTGCAATGGAATATACGTTTTGATGTGGCAACGGAAACTACAGGCCAGAGTACTGGCTGATGATCACCTTATGGGATTAATGCTTCAGATTTTGAGGATGTGGAAAGGAAAATGATGCATGGTTTCCACTTCCACAGAGTACAATGTATCATTGACCTATGAATAAGCTGTGCTCTGTGGGAAGACAGAATTTCTCTCTTCTGGAAAAGTTCTACCTGCCTTGTGACATAGGTGCTTTGTTTTACTGGTGGTGGACAAAGTTTAAAACTCAGAGTTGGGGTTTGGTTTAGATAACCAACTAAATATTTATGGCTGCACTCAGCTTCCCTAAACACTCCCTCCTGTAACTCCAGCTCTTTTATTGCATTTTAGTCCTCAGATCTGAGGGAGGAACAATATCAGTTCTGGAAAAGCATACATTTGGATTACTAAATGCTACATGTATAAATAATGTGTAAATTATTACAATATTTATACTTACATGCTCATATATACATCCCTCCCAAACAATTTTTTCTACATGCATAATGTGTATGTGTTTGCATGTATATAAATATCATTATATCATTTTATATATAAATAATTACATATCTGTATTATTATATTGTATATGTTGTCTTACAAAATAGGAATGCACTAAAAGGTAAAAAAACAATTTTGGGCTTGCCATGTAAGAGTATACCTATGGACATATAAAAGTGAGAGCTATTGAACAAAAAATATTTAACATTATTTTCAGAGCAGTAGTTACTAGTTAAGTCACCTGTGGTCATGTAGCTAGTCCTTTACAGTATACTTCCCTGTCATCTTTTCAAAAACATAAACTCTTCATGCTTTCATTAGCAACACACAAATCTGTGTTGCCTTAAGAACCACCAAAAATAAAATATATCGGCTATAAGAACACTTTATCTTCAGTGAAAATGAACTTTCTCCTGGCTGACAAAAGGAAAATTGTCTGCTAACTGTGCGGTTTACTTGGCTCAAGTGCATATTTAGCTTACATGGGTTTGCCATGGAGCACTATGTAGAAAAAGTAAAGCAGAAAAGCAGCAGAAGCATGTAAACTGGCTGCTCTGTACCTGAAGATGAATGGGCTGCTACTGAAGAGAAACAGGATACAGTCTATTTAGCAGCTCCACTGCCTGGTTCTAAACTGTGAGATATATACAGAGATCTGACTTGAGGTTTGGGAGTTGTTTGCTTTTTTTTTAAATACCCATGTAAAGCCTTTCATTTCAGAGGAACTTGGCAGAGATTAGCATATGCAAAAGCACTGAGCCGGGAGGGGTTTTTCTACTACAAAGAGTCTGCTGCAAGTTTCTGAAGTTATAGCTGAGCATTTCAGAACTGTCATGGAACAGATATTCTCAAATGAGAATATTTAAGACAGACTTAGTGTAGCAACCCTTTCTGCTGTCTCTGGATAGTATTTATTTAAAAAGTATTTACCAACATGCATGGGTAACTAAGCACTACTCACTGTGAGTAAATATTGAATAACTAGACGATGAAGAAAAGATTTAAATGCCTCTACTCCTGGACTGATTGATTTTTATTTGGGTTTGAAGCTTCCTTCTGTCTACTTTCTACCAAGTGCTTTCTAATTAGTAACACCAGTTTGGAAACAGTAGTTGTCTCTCTGTATGTTATGGTTTGGACAGAAACCTCCACAATACCCTACCAGTGTAACTCACAACTGCTGAAAGAATACTGACAGCCACTTTCTGGTGGGCCCCAAATTAATTGTTACAACTCACACAGATAGTACTTATCTGTGTTTCCACCCAAGGAAGATGCAGCACTGCCATCTGAAAGGGACACAAGTTCAACATTTCTTTGGTTCAAGACAGCATTTACAGGCAGGCCAGGACTTCAGAGTAGCAACAGCCTGCAGAAGTGAAAGGTTGTAGGAAACAGGCACTGAACAACACTGCAAAAAACCCTGAGTCCAAGGAGGTCCCAGAGGAAGCCAGAATTTCTAGCTGCAAATTTATATCAGCCAATGTATAAAGCAAAAAAAAAAAAAAAAAATTGTGTACAAATGTAGACAACTTAAAATCTTGCATTATATAGCAGACTGCATGAAAGCAGTGATGGGGATGTTGCAATAATGACCAATGGTTAGAATGGTAGCCAAGTTCAAAGAGTAAAATATTATTTAATTATATTGAATATTTTATTACTGAAAATACACAAATCTTGATCTCTTCTGCATCTAATAAATGCCTTGTCAGGCCAGACTGTGAATGCTCAGTAGGGTATCTGTCAGGTCCTTTGTCCTGCTGAAATGGCATGAAGTGCAGGGAGGCACCATGTCTCAAATATTGTTATTTCACAGGCAAGAGCTTTTCAACACTGGCAGCCTGAAAAACACAGGTTAAGATTTTCAAGTATTTGGTCCTTTCAGAATGTTCTCATGTCATTCCAGCCCTGCTCAGTACATCTGCCAAAATGCATTTCTGTGGGACAAATCACAGCATCTAAGGACCAGTTGACCAGAAAATCAGTATTTTTTTAATCATTAGAAGAATATAATTTTTTCTAAGTAAAAGGTAAGTAGAATATTAGGGTCAATGCTGATTACAAAAAAAAAAATCTTCCTTTGCTTTCATTGGTCAGGATTCTTAGCACTGACTTTTAAAAATGGTATTTTTATACCACCTGAAACCAATATATGCAGCACTACAGTTACATCAGACAAACCATGGCTCAGGGGACTATCACAAACACCTGTTTGTAAGATGGGAAAGAATTATATTTTCCACCCATGTGGCAAACTGATGAAATATTCACACTGTATTAACACTAAGTCCAACTCTAAGAAGAACAAAGTCAAGTTTACATGAAAAATGTATTTTGGAAAAGAGGTCTTTTACATCAAGAGAAAATAGCATGCACTGATTTTCATTAACAAAAATATTTATTTTATAGGGAAAAAATAACTGAAAAACACCCAAAGCACTTATATGGATGTATAACCAGTAATCAGTATTTTAGAAATTCAGCTATAAATATCTGATTATGTTGACTGAGCTTAAAAAATATAAAAACTGCTAGCAATGAGCTTAGGCCATAGTGCATGAGGGACTATCAGATGTGCTCTTTCATTAGTGATTAGCTCCACACTGATATGTGCTTCACTTTTCCTGAAGATGTTGGTGTGTGGCTGTGACACAGCAAAGTGAAAGCTGCTTTGGCAAATGGGTAACAAAGCAAAGATATGCTGAAAGACATGTTACAATAAGCTGATTTTGCAATGTAAGTTCCCAGGATCCCAGCTGGATCCACAAAGAGGGAAGCCTCACTAATCAAATCAATGTCACTTTTTAACTCCTAAATATATGTGCCAAGGCAAAATGGAGGGTCTTACAGACCTGTGTAAGTACAGAGGGTCATTTACACTAATCTCACTGAATTTCACTGTTTGACTCTAAATTCTTTGTATAAGTACTAAGTAAACCAGTCAGTTTTAATCACTCCAAGGTGATAAAGTTTACAGTAAGCTGATACACTACAAACGACACTCATTTACATCTTGAATATAATGAAATGATAGTTTATCTACAGTGAACACTTGTGGTTATCTGACCGAAACAGGTCAAAGGTTCCAGGCATTTTCTCCTGAAATTACTCAGTGCTGCCTCTAATGACTGATAATTGAAAGCAGAGACTGGAAATATCAAATGTGGTAGGTGACAGATAAGCAACAGATTAATGCAAGTACTCTGTTACAGGACACTGAGAGGTCAGAGGCCCTAGGAATTAGCTATTGTGCTACTGTGAAAAGACAGACATCAAATAGCTGCTTACCTCATTCTTGCTCTTCTCTCTCTCATTCAAATTCCAGTATCATAGATGAGACTGTTTAAAGTGACTCACCTTTCGTAAATTAAGGCAACAAATGTTTTGTAGGGTGTGTGGAAAGGAGAAAAGTGATTCTAGAGAAGCATACAGGGTTAGAAAAACCCATCAAAGTAAAACAGTTACGCTGGGTGTAAATATTTTAATGAAGTACATCTGAGAGAAGTTAAGGACATTCATTAGAATGTCATTCTCAGCTGAAGAGACCAGATTTCAGATTTTAAAATATGTATTTTTACATTTTTAAGCTTAGTAACTTTTTTGGCTTGTAGACAATCAATATGAACTTTAGAAAATCACTTTATCCTGACAGCCATATCTTTCATCTTTTCAGCCTGGAAGTCCTAAAAATGTAAAATCTAGTTAATAATTGAAGTAAGTGGCAACCATTTCATTCTGCTCATTCACCTTTGAATGAGGATTACAGTCCTCTATAAAAAGTTTTAAATCAGATGGATTTTTAAAGTCAAAGACTGAAGAAAAATAACTTCCCAAAGTAGTGATTAAAAAACCAAAAGAGCAGCAGACTATGATTCTACTTTTCTAAGCACTACTGCTTTATTAGGTTTAATCTGTTTTATTAGAATGGTAATACTTCTGATCTGAACTCAGGGAATCTATTTTGAGTTAGACATTGAAATTGATAACTATAATCCCCTGTCCTTAAAGCATTGCTTTGGACACCAGAGATGGCTGCCTGATACAGTCAGTGGAGAGACAATTCTGTTTGTTAAGGGTCAATTGCCCTGTACCAGCCAGCAAACAGAATAAAGGAGTTTGTTTACATTTCCCCTTTAGTCCACTGCAGCTCCAGAGAATCAGACTAAGAGATAGTCCTTTCTCAGTCAAAGGACATTGCAGTCCTTATCAGCTGATTTCAGTGACTGTGTTCTAACTGCCAGGATGCTGAGTAGCCCAGCAATGGGACATCCTGAGCCATTGCACAGAAAAAATGCAGGGGCTGAGGGCCAAAATGAGAATGAAATAAGCTTTTGTTCCCACATCTGACTGTTTTTATTATTTGACATTAGACATTTACCATTTACATTACCATAATCATTCAGCTGAGAGTTTTAACTACAAAACTTCAGAGTCATACACCCCATTGCGTGTCCTCCTTTTAGGATGAAGTAGTTGTCACCCCAGAAACATGGTGGGATGGCTCACACAACTGAAGTGCTGTGAAAGATGGCTACAAGCTCTCAAGAAAAAGGTAGGCAAGGAAGGAGAGGCAGTGAGGTAGCCCTCTGTATTAGGGAAAGTTTTGATTGCCCAGAATTCAATTATGATAACAGGTTTGAGTGTTTATAGGTAAGAATCAGAGGGAAGGCAAACAGCAGATACCCTGGTAGGAGTCTGTTACAGACCAGCCAGCCAGGATGAAGAGGCAGATGACATGTTCTACAAGCAGCTGGGAGAAGTCTCCCAGTCACCAGTCCTTGTTCTTGTGGGGGACTTCAACTTAACAGATGTCTGCAGAGAGACAAAGAAAGAGTCTAAGAGGTTCCTGGAATGTGTGGAAGCAAACTTCCTGACACAGCTGGTGAGGGATACAACTGGGGAAGGTGTCCTGCTGGACATACTGATAGTGAACAGACAGTGACTGATGGGTGATGTGACAGTTGGAGGTCTCTTGAGCAATCATGAAATTATGGAGTTTTAATGGAATCTTTAATTCTTGAGGAAGTAAGGTAGGGGGTCAGCAGAACTGCCCCTTCACACTTCCTGAGGTCAGCCTGTGGCCTGTTGAGCAGGTTGGTTGGCAGAGTCCCTTGGGAGGCAGACCTGAAGGGCAAAGGAGTCCAGAAAGGAAGGACATCCTTCAAGAGAGAAATCTTACAGACCCTGTGTGCCAAAAGACCAGCCAATGGGGAAGAGGAGCAGCCTGCCTGAACAAAGAGCTTTGGCTGGAAATCAGGAAAAAAGGGGAGTTTTGCACTTTGGAAGAAGGGGCAAGAAAACAGAAGGACTACGAGGATGCCATGAGGTTATGCAGAGAGAAAATTAGAAGCCCAGCTATAACATAATCTGGTCACTGCCTTAAAACACAACAGAAAGGTTACTGTAAATACATCAGCAACAAGTGGAGTGCTAAGGAGAATCTCCATTCTACTGGATGGGAGGAAAAACACAGTGACAAAGGATGAGGAAAAGGCTTTGGTACTTAATGTCTTCTTTGCCTCACCCTTTAATAGAGCTGGGCCAGTTGTCCCCTGAGTGCCAGCTCCCTAGGCTGAAGAGTAAAAAAACAGTAAAGCCCTCAAAGTGGTGGACTTGTCAGTGAATGTTTAATACTTGGAGTCTATGACCTCAAAGGCCTTTCCCAATCTAAATGATTCTATGATTCTGTGATGCCTTTCATAAAAAATGTAGGCAGAGGTTGAAAAGAGGTGTCCCCAAAATTACATTCCACACATACCCTATCTTAGATACAAAAGTCATTGTCAGAAACTTAATCTACATTCAGATCCCTTTCAACTGGAGCAAAGCTATTTCCATTATCAGTGGGGATTTTGCTTAATTAGAAAGGGCAAGTCTGGAGAATTTTTTTTTCATTGCAACAGTTCTGTTTCTTAAAAACTGATTCATTGCAGTACTTTTTATTTGAGTTTCTCTGCATTTATTATTATTACATTGGTTGTATTTAAAGTAATTATATATTTACAGATATGGTTTTGAAATAATGATGTAAATTACTTTCACATGAAATACACTTTCTTTTCAAAACACAAAGAATAAAGTTTGATCAGTCATATGCTGAAGCTAAATATACTGCTGCAAATTTAGAGTTACTTCACTAAATTCTTTATTTTCAGGTCAGCTACTGACATCAATGAGCAACATTTTCTTATTTTGTTTACTGAAATTGGAGGCTGTTTGAAAATTGTTTGATGAAATAGTGTGCAGTTAGAGACAGTTTTAATAAATGAAATATGGTTTATGGAATCCCAATTTTTATTTGTAGAATATCCCTTCTATAATTGAACTGAATTACTGAACTATATTAATTGCAAAGTAATTCAAATCAAAATAAAGTTAATGAAAAAACCTTCAACAACGGCAACAGAATCTAGAGCAAGAATGGAAAGAGTAGCAAAATAAAAAAATAAAATCAACAAAAAAACCCATTGCCTGTCTTTTCTCAAAGCAAATATTTCACTTACTGGTTTTCTTTCTTTAACCCTCAAAGGAATGCATTTCAATACCACATATTTTATAAAAAAAGAAAAAGTTACAATATATTAATGTATTTTAACCAAGCACTTAGTATTACATCTTTTGAGAGTGCTGTTCTATTACTGGAATGTTCATTTCTTCATTTTGCTATTGTAGTCAGTAAGATCTCAGAGATCCTTACTAATTAACAAAACACACATCTGAAAAACTCAAAATAGTGTAAAGACTAAAATATTATTAATGTGGACTTTGAAACATGTGATTTCTACTTTCTCATCCCCTCAAAATGTGCATGCAATGTTTTCACTTTAGTAAGTGATAGACAGGTAAATAATGAAAGTTACACACCCATACAAGAATATGAATGAATATGTAAAAGGATAAGTTTCTTTTTCTGTTTTTTTCACAGATTATTTTAAGAATTAGGACTTGGTTAATAGCTAAGTGCTGCCAGCGCTCACCGTGAGAAGGAAAGAGTTCCCAGAACCATGTAACAGTGCCTGCCAGCAACTTTTATAAGCAGATACCTAAAGAAATGCCTCGATCAAAGAGGCAAAACTGGGCTTGGCTTTCTCACATGTAATCTCCCAGGTGATCTGGACACTGTGAGATTACCCATGACACCTTCTTGATACTTTACATTAAAACGTGGAGTGAAATAGAAGTTTTAATGAAATTGCTGGTCTTCATTCAATAGCCAACGTTTTGTTAAAAATTTTATTGCTAAACATGTGTTATTCATTCAATCTACTCTTCTTCCAAGTCAAATGCACTTGCTCAACAAGTCAAAACAAGTGCTGCACTGCAGCTGGTGGAATAATAATTAAAGGCTGGAAGGCCTTCAGTTGTTGATACAAAGTAAGTGGGAAAGCAACACCCTTCTTTTCTTATGCTGCCTTGAACCCAGCAAATGCAAGAGGAGAAGTAACCAGACAGAGAGATCGAGTTTTAGAAGTGAACAGAACTTTGAGAGTCTAAATTTGGGTATTATCACAATCCTAACATAAAAGGTAGTTGGCAATGTGATTCCTCAAAATCTCCTTTTTCTGATGGCTTTGACAGTATAATGCACTGTATCTTTCACCCTCACAAATGCAAATCTTTCTCTCCAGTTGCTCAGCTGCAGCACGAAGCACAAGGAAAGATACAGCTGCACATATGTGCTATTTAATCTTTAGGAAGTAAGGACCTTGTGGTTTCTTTGTTGTTCTAAGTCACACTGTATTACAAAGGCACTCCAGTCACAAATACATATGTTAATCTAAATCTACTGGATTTCTGATTGCATTCCAGTTCATCAGTGATAAATAAATCTTTACTTGGAAAAACAGAACTGATCAAAGATCCCTCTATTACGTAGTTCTGAGCTCATGCTTGGGTAAATTAGCTAATCCTTACACCAACCACCAAGCCTCAGGTTGCTAATTTTGTCTGCTGTTTTCAATGATGTCTATTTTGCCTCACCTTTGGCAAAGCCAGTAAATTTTGATACCATCTGTCAATAGACTTCCATTTTTTTTCTCACATTTAATTTTGTTTTTCTATAATCACAGATCATCACAAAGAAAACTAACAATTATTGCCAGGTTTCTGACTGTGTGTGAAAGTCAGGATGTCAGATCAACACAACCTCAAGGTTAAAAAATGACAGAAAAAAAGATCCCTCTTGGGTTCAGCTGCAACTGAGTAGAAACAAAAGTTATACCTCTGGGATCCAATGGTCAGAAAATAGGTGTAAGTTATAACTGTTTTGACACTGTAAAAGTATACAGATGGAACATAACTTCTGAGGAGGGTGAAAGGGCATATATCATCATAGGGCAACTGGCAGGGGAGGAAAAGCTAAACATTAAAGTGCACTCTATCTTCTCACATCTCCTTAGTTCCTGCTCATGTTAACCCTCTGCTCACTTCCACCCCGAGGTGGCAAGTCACTCCACCATGTACCATTCACACATGTTGTCTAATAAACTCCATCTCTTTTCTGCTGTGGAAGTTGCTGGAAATGCTCCCATGGAAGTTGTGTCTGCACACCAAAATGGATACAACTGGACATGCAATATTTTCTGCTTACTCTGTGCTCACATCTGAGTAATTTTAATATTACACATACTCCTTAGACTGACCAAACATTCCATAAAAACAGTCCAGCCATAACAAGGAAGGAAGCCCTCAGCAATATCTCATTTAGAGAGTAGAAGGCGGCTTCTTTACATGTAAGAAATAAAAAATTTTGCTGGACTATATTATAGACAAGATATTAAATACAGGTGAGAAAAATAGTTGCTCACAGGCCATGTACTTAGTTATTACATCAGCTTGGCTTAAATAAATTCAGAGGTCCTCTGATTTATACTTTGGTCACACAAATGTATACTGGGTAATCACTATACTGAGTCATCCCCTTAAAATTAAAAATGGAAGGAGACTAAACTTCATCTTTTATAATCTGCTGGCCCTTGTTTTGAAGGTTTGTCCTGCACACTCTTGCTGTTGGCCAACACCAAGGACCCACCTAGGAGAGCCTAAGCAGTGGTGCTGAGAAACAGCAGTGGGGCCAGAAGCACAGCAGGGACAGACCCTCCCCGACATTACCCTGGAAGAAAACAGGAGGAAGATGAGGAGGAAGAGCAAACAGGAGGCTGGCCAGGGGTAGTGAGGAATGGCACTTTCAGATGTCAGGTTTTAACAGCCAATTTGGGATCTGGCTGTGGTTTTAACAGCTTGTTAATACTGATTCAAAATATACCCTCTCCTCTGCAGCTCTGCCAGTCTAATCTGACCATGATTTATTCTCACAGAGATAATTCCATCCCCATATGGAATAAGTCCCCTCAACAAGAAGGAAAAAAACATTTTTTTTTCCCTGAAAGAAGTTTAAAACTTACCAAAGTTAATGCTCAGTTTGGGCAGAAACTCACTGACTGTTAGTGAATAAAATACCTCAGGGTTGGCCATCCAGCATTACACTAGCACTGCCAAAGGAAAATTAAAATAATCCTCACAAACAGTGTGAGGAGCTCAGATTAGCTCCAGCTAACATGACAGTAGGTGGTGATCCCTCAGGTTCTTTTGGACAGACTTGGGGAGAGAGACACAGGAGTCTCAAAATGACATAGAAAGCAAGAAAATAATTTCCAAAGTAGAAAGTATGACATTCTGAGGACACTGTACTGTTCACTCAATAATTGTCTGATGCAAGATCATCACTCCTCTCCAAAAAACCCCAATGTCTGATGTCAACGTGTTAGACAAGAGTCACAACACACCACTAAGAACATTTCATATGCATTTTGCAGCAGCTGATCCACCTTTGCCTTTGCATATGTTTGAGCTAAACCAGTGTTTCCACTAGGGTTGGAAGCTCTGATCTTTGGGGATAGGCTTAGGTTTTTTATCAAGTAAAAACCCCCATTTGTCCATCCCCCAAACTGGAAGCATCACAGTTTCATCTTTTGGAGACATGCTTTCATTCCCATTTTGATGAAAACACGCTCCCTACTCACAGACAAGGAGAAGCAGCATGATTTAATGGAGTTTGTGGTAAATCTCACAGATATGATGATGTCATGTTAATGATATAGTGAGATGTTAATAAAAGAAGTTTCATTACTGTAGAGCAGCAGATGGTGATGTAAACACAGGATGAACTTGGGAGCTGTGCCCACAGAGCCAAGATTTCAGTTCATGAATGTGCCTGTGTAGTGGTTCCAGCTGAGTGATGGACCCCTTTTAGAGAAGGTCTCCCATGCACACACACAGGCCAATAAGCACAACTTTTGTATTTTACATTTATAAGGAATGCATACAAATATGGAGGAAGCAGAACACAACTGCTGGGCAATCAAAATAGTGGCAATATGCTCTTAATCTTAATAACATTACTCTCTTCATTCTGACTCAATGGATTGCAGCATGAACTTGAACTAATTGACCTCAAGATTAGCTCAGTTGGCCAGAGCATGGTGCTAATATGACCAAGGCTGGGGGTTCAATCCCCATATGGGCCATTCACTTAAGAGCTGCACTTGATCCTTGGGAGTCCCTTTCAGCTCTGAATATTCTGTGATCTGTGTCTTAGAATTTACTCTACAGCATCAATCACTCCTGAATTTTGCATTAACACATATCTATATTTCTATAGACAAAACCCCCCACATATTTTATAAAATTAT